>JAHZNP010000329.1:29194-74334 GCA_020615345.1 Triops cancriformis
GTCAATATGCAATTTTTTTGTACACTTGGTCATTCCCTGTCTTTCCCATTATAAAATCAAAATTTCGGGGGGGGGGGGGTTAAAAACCCCTAACCCCCCTAGCTACGGCCCAGCCGATTCACACATATGATATGAAGTGAAAGGTAATGAAAGAAATGTTTTGTACTGATCGTCCGACCGTATCGCTTTTAAACCGACGACAGTTGCACAAGAGTAGCACAAGAAGGAATATATGAAAGTATGAAAAGATACTAAAAAATAATTGCAGCTTCTTTATTTCTGCACTTTGTAATAAAACTCAAACCCTACTCTCGGGTTGGTTTCTTTGATGAATTATGAGTAGTAAAACCTGAGAAAGTTAATTTTTCTCGCGCTATTCTAACGTAGCCTTGTTTCGTCGGTGCAAAGGTTTTACAGCTGTCAACTGATTGTCAATTGCGTTCACGGTAACAAAATAGCTGTTTAATAATTACGGAAATAATGTACGTAAAATAAATAAATACACATGCAGAAATTCGTAAAAGAAAATTCTCCGCGACGTACTTGGAACCATTCCCGTTGGATGATACTCAAAGCCGAGGTTAACTTTTGGCTCTTGCCCGGTACTTTCAAAGAATCATGGAATACTTTAAGGGCGGCTTTCATCGCCGCACTTGGTTCCACCCTGAAAAAGCAAGAGTGAGTATTACACAATCATTTCCACTACATCTTACTAATCGTATTTAAAGAATTCTTACGTCTTCCGTGGTTCCTGAATTGGTTGAAATCCTCGCTCTTCATCAACTTCTACACTCGACTGAGAAACGACACTTACGCTGTCGTCATCAGAACCTTCTTCCTCGTCACTCGACTCGCTTTCTGGTTCCCTATTTAGAAACCAATACAATTAGCTACTGTGAATACCCAACATTTTTAGCAATACTTCTTTTCCAAGACGACCGTTTCTTGACGGATGAATTCGCGCTTCGGCGTCATACTTTCGATCACATGTATGTCAACTGATTGGTCATCTCCTGTACAGGCTGCTTGGCTCGGCTCGGAGCCGCTGCTGATGTGGCTTGCTTCCTGATTCGTCGCTTTTTTAGCATTTGTACATACATTCAACTTATTTTGCACCGCTGGCGTCCTCGGTGGTGACGGTCTCGGGATCCTCGACGGTAACGGTGGCAAGTTTGAGCTTTTCGGTTGGGACTGGACGACATCTTTCGCCATCTGGCGAATTTCTCCTGAACATTTATCGCAAACCTGCAGCGCTTCACCGCCAGAGGGACTCGTCCCGGTTTCAGCCGTTTGTACGATAATCCCAGCGCTAGCTTCCCGGGTTTCGGATTTGGCCAGTACCGCCGCGTCCTTCTTACGCGTTTCGCACTTGACACAAGGCAGCGCGCTGCGCACGTCGGCCTCGCCCACACCAACGCAAACCGTCGTCTTGCCTTGCGTGCATATTTTACAGAAATCCTCATCAATGGTACAACTGCCTGCGCCAATATTTCGCGTTTTCTTGTTCATGCACTTTTCGCAATCTAAGTCATTAATCTTCGAATCGCCGCAGGCCACGTTGCGTGTCGGAGTCGCTTGACATTTTAAGCACCAAACGTCCTTCACGCTGTACGCGCCCACGGCTGCATTTTTCGTTGTTTTGACTTGGGCTGCGACCACCGGTTCTTTAAACAACTCTATCGGAAGCTCCTCGCTGACATCTATGCCCACGTCACGCTTCAGTGCAGTGCTAATTGGAACTTGGGAGACCATTACTTCTGTTTGCACGCTTTGGGTGTTTCGCAAAGTGTGAGTTGTTTGCGTACCTTGGGAGGACATAAAAAACTGAGCTCGTTTCCGCTCGGCTTCGCATGTCTTCCGGACTCGCTCTTCCGCTTCTCTGACTGCGTTTTCCAGGTTCAACGGAGTGATAATCTGATCGAATCGGAGATCCGTTCCCACTAATTTTGACTCCACGCCATTTTTTTCTGTATTACTTGCACTATCGCGCGAGAGCCGCGGAGACGGGACGACGGGTTGAGCCCATCGGTTGAAGACGGAGGAGGTTTGCGTGACGCTTCGTAAGTAATTCATGCCTGTTGAATCTTCAACGGCGCTGGATGGAGTTGGATCAGTTTGAGTAGAATTGGAAGCACTTCGCCCCAAATCCGATGTCGTACAACCAACAGTGCGGTTCAGCGGCGCGACAGTGGTGGTACTAGCGTTGTGGGTACTTCGGGGCGTCGCTTGTTTGGTTTCCGTTTCCCTCATAAGTTGCTGGGCCAACTTTCTTTTCTCTTCCTGCAAAACGGATACTTTTACCTGAAAAAACGAACACAATGAAAAACTTAGTACTCGGGAACACACAACCTAAATAAATAGCACGAAAGTCGTAAGTTTCCTGAAGCCGTCCTTACTTGAAGTACGGGAATAATTTTCACTTGCTCTTCCAACTCTTTTAGTTTTTCGAGACTTTGGGCCATCTGTTGTCGCACAGCTTGTAAATTTAAGTTCTGCGCCGTCGTCAGGAGCCCGGGACCATCTGTTTTGTCCAAGTTTGATAAGCCCTCATTATAATCAGGTGAATCTAAGGGAAAGCCCCCCGAAAGAAAAACGCGAAAGGAAATCTTAAATATTTGCCTGCCTATTGACGCGTTCAATAACGAGAAAGGATTATGACGAATAACGAGCTGTTTCTAATACCTGTCCCTTGGCCCGAAGGCGTGTCTGTTAATAGATCAATGGCTGGAATTTCCCTTTTGGGAGTGGACGTTGTCACCGGGGGTAGCAAAGGCTTTGAGGTCACGCCTACCATGCTGACAGAGCGTTCCAACGTTTCCTCAAAGTCTACCATGGCTTCTTGCAAGCTCGTGGTCAGCATTTCCGAGGTGTGTAGCAAATCAGGGGGAGGAGGAGGCTGCGAAAACAGCGGTGGTATCCCCTAAAAAGGAAAATAATCCGTTATTCTTCTAAGCAACGGGAACTTAGCAACGATTAATAATAATAATAATAATAACAATAATGACGCGGCAATAGCAGCGAACCTACGCTGGATACTCATTAAAAATAATAATAATGACAATAATGATAAATAATAATACTAATAATGATAAAAACTTCCAGATAGAAAGTTCGATACAATTCTGAAGACTTCATTGTCCTAAAATATTCCTGTACCGACTACCTTCAAATTTGTCTTGACTTTTATTGTTCCACTATCTTGTCCATGACAACTTTTTGCTTATCAAGGATCTCGAAATTCATTTTCCATGGCTTGGTGAATTCATTCTGGTCAACGGAGAAATCTTTTCGTTCATCAGATTCTTACTAATCTTTTGTCATAAGTATTTCGTGTAAAAAACGCTGTCACGACTTTTTTTTATTTTATTACGGCCTGCCAGCAACTTTTTTCCTTTGTTTGGACATAATTTCTTTCCAGAGATCACGAGGAAGAAATTACCTGCCGTTTGTCCTTTCTGGGCGAGCTCGATCTTTTCTTAGCGATGTTTTCAGGTCGGGGGTCTTCTGGTCCTTCTTTATCCACAATGACAGGTAAAAGACTTGCCGGGGGTTGAGTCGGGGAAGGAACGAGACCCAAGAGGACTTCCATGGAACGTCTTTGTCTCCGACGGACCCTGCGTTGGTCCTTTAGGGTGTTGGAACCGCTGGAGATGTCTTCGCAATACCGCACGAAATCAGTGTCGATATGGAAACCATACGGACAGCATTGGCAGCGGCTGCAGGAATTTTTAATGCTGCCATTCGTCTTCACTTGATTCGAGGCACGGAGAGTAACTACGGGAGAATGCAAAGGCGGGGCTTCGCTCGATGACGGAGAATCGCCATGGTACAAGTTCAGCTGTTGCCACAACTGTTGCTGCTGTTGCTGAGTAAACGAAGGGCGGCGATTTGTCCTCGGGGGCGGTTCTGGAGGAGTTGGGGCGTACCGGGTCAAGTTTTCAAGCCCCATAGTTGAGCTTAAGCTTCTTGTGGAATCTGAAAAAAAGAAAGAAAATAAACACATAAGGAGTGGTAATGGCATTAGCTTCAAAGCTTGGCTGTCAAGTACAAAGTCACGAACGTAAACTTGGGGTTGTAATCCATAAAAGGACATGTAAACGGGAAATTGAAAAGGCAAAGCAGGCTTGAATGACAACATTCCCTACTTTTAAGTGAGGAAATGAAAAATACAGCCGGTAAAAAACAGTTAAATACAAGGCGGCAAGGATCTTAGCTCACGCCGGATGAAAGAAAAAAAAGTTCAGAATGGACATTTTTTGACGAAGTCAAGACTTGTAAGAATGACTTAACCGGTTTAAGGAGGTTTGTCGCTTCAAAAAATGCCAAGGAGCGAAAGCTTGGCTTCCAAACAGATGAAAGATACTACGAAGGTTATGCAGATGAGCGCAGCTGGCCAGGCTGCATGTGAGCATTCTGACAGCTGCTATTCTAATTAACGCTTAAAATCCAAGGTCACGACGCGATGTATTATTCATAAGTCGATCCCGCCACGAGCGAAGGAAACATTTCAGTGTTGAACTCAACAACGTATTGACGCACACTATATTGCTGTTTTTATAGATAACTCCTGTTCTGAACTGTTCCGACGTTATTACCGAGTGGCGAGCACTAGTCACGCTGTTTCATACACTGCGTACACGTTACACATTAAGAACAACGACCTATAGAAGGCATAAAACCTGGTTAGAGCGGATAAGTGTATGAGCGCTCGATAAAGAGACTCGACTGTTGAGTACCAGGGTTTCTTCGACAAGGAAAAGTTCGCAGCCAGAGGATCTTGATCAGCTTGCGAAAAAGGGTGTGGCTCACCTGCCGAAGCTGCTGGTGAACAAAACCAGAAATGCTTGCCATAGTGTGCGCGAAAGGTTCATAATTTATGTAGTTTCGCGGGTACGCGAAGGACAAACTCTGCATTGTTCCGTCTTCCGCGGCACCAGACCTCGCTTACACGCGGGTCACCAGCTTCACCTTTATGAACGACTTGCGCATTTCTCTTTTCTCTTTGGCTTGTCAGCGTTGTCCTTTGTTCAACAGTTTTGCGAGTATTCAAGCCAAGCAAACTACAAGTTTGTTTTTCAACAGCAAACCAATGTTTATCTGGTGTCAACAAGTTTTTTACGTAACGAAGAGTGAAAGGTCCATTGGCAAACGTCAGTAGCCCTTGGAGGAACATTTTCAACAATAAATACAAGGAATATTTTTATTCCCATAAAGTCAACCAAACGTTGTGTCAACGAAACTGTATTAACATTGAAGCTACCCAATAACCTAGATTTGATTCTCACGTATGCCAAATGGTTTCTAAACACGCGGTTTCCTCGGTGTACACTATTTTCACGCATTCCGCAGAGTTATTTACCGCTTAGTTACCCAGGATTTCAGATTTGTGGATTCAACGAATACGAGGAATTCTAGATTGAATTTCTCGTGTAAGCCCAGGGCTTGTTTTACCTACAGTTCTCCTTAACACAAAAGATGATAGGCTTTGGACTTATCGGAGAGACTCAGTTTGCAGCAAGGTGTGCTAAATGGATAGAATAACAGGCTATTTTGTACCCTGTTTCTCAAGGACGAATTGAGTCTTCCATGATAAGGATCCATTAAGAGTACCACAACCTCATTTGTATCTAATTTGCGTGATTCACTGTCAATTGCATGATGTTCCAAAACCAGTCCTGATCTTGACTTTACTACAGGGATTTTTTTTTACAAATATACATGACAGGATTACTTATGGTTTCTAGTTATATAACTGCAAGATTTTGCATGTTAAAAAAAGTCTGAGCTGGACTTAAAGGTGAGGTGAAGTAATAGAAACTATCCAACGGTTTTCCATTTCCCGTTGAGTACATGCATTTATACTTTATTTAGGTCCTCAGCACGTGTTGTATTACAAATTAACCTTTTCGTGATTTTTGCACACTACTCTACAAGAAACAGACGATTGAACTCATACATGAACCCAATTTTTCAAATAAAGTCGTCGTATTAGGTTTATTTCATTTTTTCAAGCAAACGTAAATTTCTCATTTTTTTATTCTATGACGACATTGCGCTCTTTATTAACGATTTACTTTTTTACAGACCCAAAATATTTGTACCTCGGGCGCAGTAATTTTTGTTTCTCACGCCCTGCGTTCCTTTTGTCCCACTTCTCTTCCGTAACAAACATTCTCACGAAAAATAAACAAACATTGTGATTTACAACTTATTTTCGCCGGCTATTTAGCTGAATCACAAGATTGTGTAAATAAAAGCTACTTCATATTCTTTTTTGTAAACGAACCCAACAGCCCATGAAACAAAAGCAATATTCGCGTACCGCGCTGAAAGTCAATATTTCGTCGCGAAATATTACGTCTCGTAGTTTGGGTAACATGTTAAGTGAACTTCTAACATACACACACATGCGAATATTGCTTTTTCTAAGCGACGAAATAGAAAGAAAAAAAACAGAGGCCCCAAATGCAGCTCTAATTCCACCTATACCGCAAAATATAGCCTTTCCTATAAAAAAATAAGTTTGTGGTTATTTACTCCTCTGCCATTACCACAAACAACCGGGCCTTCGTGTACCAGGCCTTTATAATAAACTCCCACATTTCCCCCATTTAAAATTTCAAAATCCATCAGGGGAGTGTAAACGGACGGATAATTATGGTCATTGCGCTTATACCTACGATGACAATAACTTATATAACAAGATTCGATAAATGTTTTTCCTATTTACCTACCTTCGCGCCTCTTCTGTTAAGTTTACAAACCCTATCGTTACACACCAGCAACTTTATGTTTTACCACTTACACCATACTGTATCACGCACACGAAACCACCCAAGTTTGTTCGCCACAGTCCTCGTAGCCCACTCCACTTAATTCCAATTCTTTATTTCGCTCCCAAAGCAAAACCTTCCCCACCACATCTTTCTACCTCCGGTATTAAGTAGAATATTATACTAATTTCCCTGAAAAAAAATTACCCTACTTCCCAAAAAGGGCCTGCATCTTTTCTGCTCATCAGTTTCCCAAATCATAATCCCCCGCTAGCATTGACCAAAAACCCAGTACTTCTATTGTTTAGCTCTCGCGGGCAACATGCAACTGTCCCATAAAAGCCCAATTTTGAGGTTTGGCTCACAGCCTATTGTGTGCCATAACCATCCAGTACGAAGCACAAACGAGCCAAAAGTCTCCGGAAAGAAAGCCGGTTTCGTCACGCCCGTTGTCTTTTCACTTTTACAACCTTTCCTAAAGCTAGATGCTACCACCCAGATAAAAACACAATTCGCCCACCGTAAAAAAAAATATTCAACACAGTTTCAACCTTTAGGCCCAGAATGGCCACAGTTTTTTAATATTATACACTCCCTCCTTTAAATCTTCCTTTGCTCGACTCTCCGAAAAACTACGCCTAACAAGGTTCAATCATTGCTCTCCCTATGCTACGAATGAATGATGAGCCTCAGCGAAGTGGATGCCAATGCCGAATGAAATCTGATTCCCAATAAGAATCCTTTCCCCCCGCTAGAACATGTACTCATCACTCAAAGACGACTGAAACCCACAACTTCATCCTCCCCTTTTAAAATTATTCCATTTCCCAGCCCTAATCCAATGATTGTGCATAAGTTACCCAAGTGTTCATAAGTTCTGCTCGATCGCCTAAAGTTCCATATATCTCTGAATAATTCCCCAACTGGCTAATCAGATTGAGCACAGTTTGCTCGGATCCCAAGGAACTTGGGTCCGCGACTTTATCCTTTCACGTTATCCTTATCTTGAAAGGAACGGTACTGGATTTCACTCACCAGATAGGGTAAGTGAGACGGCGGGGTCGCTTTACGGGAGATCCGGGGAAGTTTCTACTGCAATTTCAAAAAGAGAGAGAGGGAAGGATGGAGTTCGTGACACGCGTGACGTGCCAACTCATTAACGCAACAATTTGCTAGTTTCTTGTTCCCAGACAAGCGATGGTTTCTTGCTTCCCTTTCAGAGAGTAGTGGAAGGGAAATGGATGGGAAGATACTAAATAAACCTAGAGAAACCCGAATCAATTACGACACTCTATATAAGGGGCGCCCAACCCTACCAAAATTCGCTAACGTTAGTAAATTGTAGGAAATGTAGGTGAAAGGGTGTTTTAGAACTTCACGCATAAATTAAGTTAAACTCTGCTTAAAGCGACTGTAAACCGTTTTTATTATTTTACATTGGATGGGAGGAACGAGAAAATTGTGTCGACGATTTTCCCATAATTGTTGTATGTTTTTCGCTAATTTTTTAAGCAAAATTATAAAATTAGTAATAACTAGAATGTAACGTGGAGCATATCCGAAATTCAGAATTTTGGAGAAAAACAAACAAGTTCCTTGAATAATTTTAAATTATCTGTGCCTTTTTTCAAACATATTTCTTCGTAAAGTTCTAGGAATTATCAAATAAAACTTTACTGTCAAGATTACTTTGTGAAACTTTTGAGTGTTAAATGCAAAATCGTCCACGCAAGTTTTCCATGTAATCGTCCATAAGAGAAGAGCCGTATACAGTGGCCTTAATACTTAATTTTAAATAGAGTGCCTACAGACATTACGCACTCTACCTAATTCACAAGAGTTCCTCATTCGTAGTTTCGATGCTTGTGTATAAAAGATCTACGACCACTTCCTTTACTACGGCTGATAAATCATTACCGGGGGATAACGCAGACGCATATACTCGTGAATATCCAAAAACTTATTCATTTATCATTATTTTCTATCTATGAGTATTTCTATCATAGAAAGAAGTCGGCTGTATAGTCACACTTCACTACCTTCTTTAACGTCAAAGATTTGCTCCGTTTTCGTGGTATTGGCGGCATTGGCTAATTCGGAGGAAATTTTGAGATATTGGCTGATAAAAAAAAGTAGGACACCCTATTACTATATGGACAACATAAACAGAATGGGCATCCATTAGTGTTATAATAAACACACATGGATGTTGGAATTTCACTGTTTCCCTTTAATCCGGCTTAAGGAAACTCGGTAAAAATTTACAGCTTTCTAGTGAATTCGGCAACTTAACGTAGCGAAACCATCCGATGTGGCGTAGAAAGTTTGGATTAGTGGCCGTAAATCGCAGTTGTTTAATGCATCACAGGTTTTTCACGTTATCATAGGCTGTGCACACCATGAACATAAATTCCCTTCTCCTGCCTGATTGTTTTCCAAAGAATTTTCAGAATTCAACAAGGCTTTCCATTGTTGCTTTGTCCGCTCGATACGTTTTGTCAACTGCTACATCTCGAAATTTGTTTGAAAAAATCCTCCAAGTTCCTTTCAGGACTAAGACAAGAAAATCCCTGCGCTGAGAGGGAGCTTAAGACGCAAGAATAAACTCTACAGCTACCTGTATTTCATTCCAGGTAAATACTTTTGTTGTCAGCCTAAAAGTTTCCACCTTGGGTTCTTCGTAAAGCTTGGCGACCAAGTTTGCGGTCACGTACGCGAAACGAACTACACAAACTAAAAAACGTAAACGACTTTTATCGACCACGTGCAAGTTTTTAATCTACCAAAATAAGCACGATCGCTAAATGAATTGCTAACGCGGGTATCCATGAACACAGGGCCTGAGGTAAAATGGGCGAATCATTGAGGTAATTTCATACCTGCTCAGGTTTTGCCTCGCTCAAGCAAATTGGCTCGCCGTTGGGGCCTTTTTTGTTCACTTCGTATAAGGCCACGACACAAAGAGCACAGCTTTTGCCCTCCAGAGCCGCCCTAGCACGTTCTTTGGCTCTGCGTAGGACGGTCGTTGCGGAAGGATTTGCACTTTAGGATGGCATCAGCATCTGGTTCCTGGTCGAAGCTTCGTAACTTGTCCAATTCCGCAATTTGAAGTTTAATGCGCTCGTTTGCAATCGCTGCACATTACGCAAACTTTCACGTACCCAAAAGCTCAAAGTCTGTTGGTTTGAATTTTGGAAGTCATCCAAATAAGTGCGATACACAGAAAGAAAGCCGACGCGGAAGAACACAAGCCCCAGAACAATGATTAATTTCACAGAGATCAGGCAACAAGGCTGCGGCTCCGCGGCCGGAGACTGAATGCAACGCGCTGTCACAAACAACTCCCGAACAACGTTCAAAAGTGGGCGGGCAGACAACGGCTGCAGGCAACGTGCTGTTTGATGTTTACCTTTTGGCTCGTCTTTTCATCAAACTCCTTACCCCCAGTCCCCTCTCTTTCTCTGCTCCTTCCAGCTAGCATATACAGCACCTTCCCAGGCTCTTTCAGCCCTTCGTTTGTCCTCATCCGCAATTTAACCAGTGGGCGTCGAGCCGGATCGGACGGAACCCACCTGTTCGGGTGCACATCAGCATTTTGTTTCTCCTACCAGACGCATAACAAATGCTGCATAAAAAAATGAACGCGTTGAGTTAAAACGGAAGTTTCCCCACTTGAAATAGTATTCCTTTTTTGGGTATGCAAACCTCATTTTATATACTAAATGAGGCACAAAACCCACTGAAAATAACGCATACATTTTTTCACGTTTTGCAGTACTACGCTTCCGGGAAGCACGCTGTGAATGTTGAATAGTTTATTTTAAGTTTAGCTGTCCAACATTGTTTCTTCCCAAATATAGTACAGTAAAAGCCTAGTTATCCACCCACTCTTCGACGATTTTCAGCCTAGGCTTGAAATTGAAAGGTTGGCGAATCCTCCGAAGTTAAAAAAATGCGAGAAAATTGGCCAAATTTTTTTTTACAAAATCATTACATGTTTTTACGTAAAAGTGTGTAAGGATTTATTTTTTAGGTTAAATAATCATTAGGTTTTATCCAAGATTTTAAATGTTATTAGCGTCGACACCAATACGGGCGTCGTTTGATAAGTTTGGTAAATTTCAGAGAGGTTGCGCCACAGGGCATTTGCGATTACATACTTTAAAGGGTCATGATACAATACCCCTCAGGCAAAATTTCAGCTACTTGCCATTTGGCGTTCGGATTTTACGGACGTCCGAATTGGAGAAGTTCAGCAGCCCCCAAAAAATGAAAAAAATGAATTTCGGGCAGTGATAAAACGTTTATGGCACCGTAAAAAGTTTATGGCACCGCAGATCAAAGCCGAGCTAGACGAAGTTCATGGAGACTCTGCTCCTTCATTAAAGACAGTTTATTTCTGGATAAACGAATTTAGACGTGCAGAACCTGCATTGAAGACGAAGCATGTTCCAGACGTCCAGTTCAGGTCACTTTACAGGAAAATGTAAAAGAAAGTCTGATGTCATTACGAAAGATCGACGATTGAAGGTGCGTGAGGTTGCTGAGATAGTAGGCTTCTCCGCTGAATGTGTGTATTGCATCACGACTGAAAAACTGCACATGAAAAAATTATGTCGCGGTGGGTGCCGCGATTGCTCGGTCTTGAGCAAAAACGCGCGCGAGTGGAAGTTTCAGAGGAGTGTTTGGCCATGTTAAAACGCAATCCGAACGATTTTTGGCGTCGATTCGTGATTGTTGATGAAACCTGGATTCATCCTACACTCCTGAAACAAAACAGCAGTCAAAGCAGTGGGTAATTTCCGGTGAGAGTCCGCAGAAGAAGGCGAATACTGGTTTGTCGGCAGGAAAGGTTTTGGCCAGTTTTTCGAGATACCCAAGGAATAACACTCGTTGACTACTTGGAGAAGGGCAAGACAATAACCGGAGAGTATTAAGCAAACTTATTAGACCGTTTGAACGAAGAGCTCATGGAAAAACGTCCAAGATTAGCGCGGAAGAAAGTGCTCTTCCATCAAGACAACACGCCGCCCCACAAGTCGAACATCGCAAAGGCTAAATTCTGCGAATTGGGCTTCAAATTATTTCCTCATCCACCCTATTCTCCAGATTTGGTCCCCTGTGATTTCTCATCCACCCTATTCTCCAGATTTGGTCCCCTGTGATTTCTTTATCTTCCCAAACTAAAAAAAAAGTCTCGGGGGAAAGAAATTTTCGTCAAATGGGGAGGTCATCATCGCCGTGAATGAGTATTTTGGAGACCTCGAGAAAAACTTTTTTCCGACGGTATGAAAAAATTGAAAGCTCGCTGGACCAATTGTATAGCCATCGAAGAAGACTATGTTGAGAAATCAATGCGTTTTTCTAAAAAATAATTATTATTTTTGCGTTTTTTTACCAAACTTATCAAACGACCCTCGTACTTCCGAATTCGACACGGAGCATGACAAGCCAAGAGCGATGCTTCGGTAAGAGTGTGACAAAGGCTTTGCCAGCGGATTTTGCAAACGCTTCTCGTGTGATACTAATTTGTCTGAATTAAATTAAGTTAAATAGTGCCATGATTTAAACATTTTATTGAAGTCGAATCTCTGAACGGCGAACGACAATTCTTAAATTTTCTTCTTTTTTGAAACTTCCATGGATGATAGATCTATCACAGAACAGAGAAGACACTCGACGGAGTTGAGCCCATCTTGAATTATATTTTTAAACCCTATGTTTGTCGATATTTTAAGGGTCAATAGACATTCCAACATTTAAGAAGAAAAAGGTGGAAAATTGACGGGGACGTGTTTTCTCACGGTACACAAAAAAAGGAAAAACTATGGTGGCAATTACGAGTGAGCACAACTTATTCTCCTTTTCCCTCTAAAACTCTCTGAAAGACGCTTGCCACTTGTTCTTCCTAATTCAAGTAGAATTCTAGTGTCCTACTCAACCCTTCAAACAATTGCACTAACCTATACTGTTCTCACCCTTTGTAACAAAAAGTGGTTGGTAACAAATACATGGCCGTAGTGGGGTTTGCAGCAAAATGAAACTTCACACAATCCCTGGTTTAGGTTGTTGAAAATTGGCACAAAACTTACAAATAAACAAGGGTGTTAAGGAAGAAGGGCCTGTCTGCTATAACAAACATACACCTAAAAAATCGATTTCATTACACACAAAAAAGAAACAAATAAAAACCGTTAAGTGTCTTCCGCACTTGGGGGTAGAGGGTCACGAGGGTGAGGGGTGGGGCAGAGCTTCAGAAAGTCCCGAAGAGAAAATAATGAAACGAAAAAATTATACTCTTCCTTGGAAGAGAAACAATTATTTGTAAAGGCACTTGGGGGACACTTTGAATTTCACAAAAATATGGCACTCTCCTATTTCCCGCCCCTATGTGTCTATTGGCAAAAATTAAAACCTCCGCGCCTTGGTTGTCCTTCTATGGCATCACTTCTGGTCCCTAACCCAAACCTTCGATGATTGGAAAGAAAATTAACAGGCCGACAAAACTCGAGAGTATTAACACAAACTTAAAAAACTCATTGCTAATGGAAGCGCTGGGATCTCGTTGTCTGTTTTTTTTTTCTTGTGTAAAAAAAACAAAAGTCTACAAACTAAAATTTTCTAAACATAAACTTCATTTGCTGAATGTCTGACACAAAGCCCCTAACGAACAAAAACTATCTGCATATGTATATAAAAAAAAGAAACGAATGAATCCCAGAATCCATAAAAGGGGCCGTCTGGAAGCAAAACCCGAACACTCCACAGTCGATTTTTCAAACTAATAAACACCATAGGGAAAACGCATGTTCCTTGTACTTCTGTCGGTTTCTCTTTAGCTGCTCAGCTATGGTCACGTGGAAGTTGAATCGTGGTTTTTCTCCTTGGATCTCGCAGTGGCCGAACTCGTCGTCGTCGATGAAGACGACGATGAAGACGAAGTACTCGTATTCGGCTTCGCTCCGGGTCCCGGGGTAAATAAGGGTGACTTGAGCGACGGGGTAAACGGGGAAGGCAGGGAAAAGGCGGGGAATGGGAAGGTGAAATGCGACGGCGACAGGGAAGGTATTCCACTCGCGGAGAGCAACGGCGTGGGTAAATAACTAGCGAGGTTGTTCTCATCTTCCTTTCTATTATTACTTCGTTTCTCATCTTCGTTGTTAGAATTCTCTTCCTTTCGCTCTTTCTTGGTTTCTTCGTCGGTTTTCTCGTCGTCCTTTCTCTCCTTCTTGTTGCTGGCGGACAAGTTGGTGGGAAGCGTAAACGCAGGTAGAGTGTACCGGGGACTGAGGAGGGCCAACGGCGAGAGGGAGGACCAAAAATGCAAAGGGGCATGCCCAGGGGCGTGGCCATGGGACAAAGGCGTTTTTAAGTGAGCGTAAGGGGAAGCCATGGGCGGATAATTAGAGAAAAAACCCGGTGAATGAGGCACTAAGTTGACGAACGGGGTATGAAGTGACGATGCTGAGGAAGGCGATGAAGGCTGCTGTGGTGAAGGGAGTGACGAGACGGAGGAAGACGATGAAGGCGGGAACGCGAAGGGGCTGGAAGGATGCGACGAGGTGGACAGGGACGAAGGACTCAAATTGAAATTGAAGCAAGGCAAATTCGGGTTCAGCATCAGCGGCTGAGGCTTCACTTTGGTTTTGCTCCTCTTCGCTCCTTTCTCGTCCACTTTCGGACTACTGTTTGCTGCCTGGCAACTCAACTTCTTGCCTTTATCCTTCGCCTCGCCTCCTTCCTCCTTAATTAAAGGCGGAAGTTCTTCTTCCCCGTCTTTGGGTCGCTTTCGGGGACTTTCTTCGTCCTCCGGCTCGGTTTTGATCCGTTTGAGGGGCGTGTCCACGCTCAGGTTGAGAGGAGGCGTACCTGCGTTGGAAGGTGGGCTCGGTGACCCATTGTTATTATTACTAATATTATTGTTGTTATTGACCGATAACGAGGGTCGGACGAGACCCGGAAGGGGGTAATCGTTATTGTGGTAACCGGCCATGGAGTTGAGCACAGAGGCGGTACTAGTGGCCGCCCCCCAGAGGGATACTAAGCTAGCTGTATGGGCGGAGACCGAGTTTGTGGAGTATCCTATAAGAAGATGGGCGTTGAGCACAATCAACTTATCGCGTAATAGACGCAAGTTACCTAGGCGCGCAAGCGAGGGCAGGTACGAAGACGCGTTGGAAACGGCAATAGGCGGGGCTGAGGTGGTACTGCTGCTGCTGGTACTGTGTAAGGGACTTGGCACATTTTCTGTCGGTTTCCGTGCGGAAGGAAAATCTTCCTTGGTCAAATCGCTGGCCGAAGATCGTCCGTTGTGTACGTTTTGAAGCGATGTCTGTAACGCGTTCAACTTCTCGTGGAAAGGCACTTTACTTTCCATTTTGATCACTTCCGGAAAGGAGACGAACCTTAACCAAAAGAAGACAAGCTCAATTTAAGAAAATTTTACGCTTGAGTGAGGATGGTTTCATGGTTACTCGAACAGAACAGACTTCATTACTTGCAACGCCCTGAAGCCAAGTACCAAGGTCCAATTAGAACACTGATTAGGACTACCATGTTTATAGTAACCCTTGACTAGCGATTTAAGCAGACGTTTTTCTTAAAGTTAAGGTACCTTCACTAACATCTGCATACTTTACTAATTTCGACGCTCACGGAGACCTGTGTGTAATATATTAACGACTTACACTTTCTGACAAACAAGAATCTTTGGTCACATTTAACGTGTTCCGCCCATTTACTACTCAATAAACCAAAGAATGTAAATAATGCAAGTACGAGCAATATGAGGTTTGTGAATTCAAATTCGACTGGTATATTTTCATCTGTTGCAGTTTGGAATCTTTATGTTCCTAGTACAGCATCCAAAAGATCTTGCTGTGGTAAGGGTCAACAAAAAATTAAGCTCACGGATATATTCCTTTTGCACAGTATTCGTAAAACCTGCGACCCCTAGACAACGGACCTACGCTAACGACACGCCACTGGCTAACAATTAAAATTTTCTAGAACAAAAGCCTTTCTGAGGGCTGTGAGAGTTCCGAGCCCTTTTATACGACTACTCTTACGGCGTGTTAACTCGTGGAACAAACACTCTACATTATTACATATTATGTTCCATTTTCATACCAACGTGGCGCGAATTTAACAATGCTTACGCTGATACACGTGGCGTGAATAAATCTAACGGCCACCCAAATTGACTGGGGGGGGGATTTTGAGCCCTAGGTTTCCATTATTGAATGGAACATCCGGACTAACATATTAAAGGAGGACAAGGCCGTACCCAGGGGGGGGGGGTTAGGGTTTAACACACACACCCCCCGAAATTTTGTTTTACAATGGTAACATAGGAGAATGCCCAAATGTCCAAAAAAATTGCACATTAGATCCCCCCCCCCCGAACCAAAATCCTGGGTACGGCCCTGAAGGAGGACAATATTTTAATAGAGGGAGGTGGCCCAAAGCGTTATGAATATATAGACAATCCGTCATGGTAAGAGGTAGAACTTTTGACAAATTATTAACCTAGCTCTTTATTGATTTGTTATCGTGGCAAAGTTCCTTGCCATTCTAGCCATACAGTTTTAGTTCATGAAAATCTATCTTTCAAATATATGTGCGCCCTCCCGTTTTTTGTTTGTTTGTTAAGAGATAAGGAGTTCAAACCTTGCTGGTTAGAAACTTTACTAACTTAGGGAAAGCACGCCATAGTTTTCGTATAATCTAGCTTTGAGGCGAGTCTCGGTAATTTCGAGATTTATTAACGCCGCCATAGCACGAACAAGTCGATTACAGAATTATTTAACGGCTGCAGCTCCGTTTCTCCGCATCACGTAACTTCTACTGACTACGCTATTCAGGTATTCTCAAATACGCAATCTCAGTGATCTCGTAGAATCACGGATGTGGTGGCAATTTGGAATTTCTTCAAAAGTGCCTTAACGGTTAGGCATCCTTTTCACGTTGTCATTATTGCTCCATTTTCCTAGGGTAATTCCCATTCTTTTCTCCCTTTGTTCCCCGAAGTCTCTGCAATCTTCAACAAGACACGACACGGGATTGAAAAGGAAATCAAGTAAAACTACGGCATGAAAACAGTGTCAGCCTAGTAAGAGTTCCTATATGCGCGACGCACGTGTTTCGTAACAAAAACGAAACAGCAATATGAGATTTGACTGTTTTCAGCAGGCATGACAAAAATAAGCGCTTCATGTGAAAGAACGGATGCGTTCTGAACGGTATTTCGCAAGTTTTAGATATCTCTATGTCCCATAGGAGTATCCGCATGATGAGGATTTCATAGGATGGACATCGCCAGGCAGCGTGCACGAATTATGAAACGCTTTGTGACCAATGATTGCTTAAAATTTCTGTAGGTACACTGTATCTTCAATATTAATATATAACCTAAATTTTACGAGTAAACTCACGCAAACAAACTGAAATTCAAGTCAAACTAGAATTAAGAACTGTGTTGACTATTAACCGAGTTTTAAATACAGCAAATAAACTTAAATATTATTATCTTCAATACTATTACATAATCTAAACTTTACGAGCAAACTTGCGAACGAAAAGTGGAATTCAAGTAAAACCAGAATTAGAATCTAAGTCGACTATTAAACGAGTATTAGATACGGCAAATAAACTTAAAGCTCAAGGACCAATTGTTTTCTCGGAGCATTTCTCTTACGAAAAAAAAATGAATAAATAAAATTCACCCTCCTGGACGAAGAATAACGCGGGTATATGATTCTGCTAGTAAGAACGGAAAGTTACACTGAAGCCTCTATTAAAAATTCGGCCCCTTGGCAACATGTTTAGTTACGTCTAGGCTAAGCAGCTTACGTATCCCCGAATTCCCTTTCTGGAGCTCAACTGCTTTTAATGCGGACGTCACGTCACTAGCGACGAATCCTCTACGCGCATGCAGCATCGGCAGTACTTTGGCGCTCCATGAAAATTTATCATTTATGCCCCTTTTAAGACAGAAAAAGCCACAAAATTTCGTTCTGTCGACGTTAATTTTGCCTAAAGACGGTACAAGCTTGTCATTATGGTTACTAGATAGCTTTCACGACTACAAATATGTAACTAATGTGCTAACCTTAGGTCTAAATCCGTCCCCAACCACTCTCCCCTTTTATCTAGTTACTAGAATTCAAAACTTCGATTAAACCAACGAATAAAAAGTAAAAGATAAAGTGGTAGCTTTTTCCCTAATAGTTCCGTCATCAAAGAAACAGGAATTTCTCCTTGTTTCTGGTCCACTTCGCAAACAGTAACTAGGCGGATTTAATACACAAAAGTCACGACGCGTGACGTCATTCGTATTAAAACTTAAGCCCACATGAAACTAAAACTAAGAATACGATTACGCTGAATAAAAAAGGTAAGTAAAATGCTACAAAGACGGGAAGAGCGTTTACCTGTACACAAACTTTTGGCCCATAACTTTTCGGATGATGTTCTTGTCGTAATAGTATCTTAGTGCCCGGCTCAGCTTGTCATAATTCATGTTCGTTTTGTTTTTCCTTAAACCCCATAATCTGGCCACTTCTTCGGCGTCAATGAGCTTAAACTCGCCATCATTGCTTGTCCACGTAATTAAATGCGTATGATGTGCGCCCAGGAGTAATTCCAGGAGAAACTGCCACAACGTAATGTTCGAATCCAAAGTTCCTCCTCCTCCTAAACTCACACACGGACAAAAAAGACGTTAGAAAACTGAAATTCGCACTCACTACATATTTCTTATTTTTCCATCAAGGAAATAGAAATGAAAACGCGGGACAGGAGGACGAATTAATCAAACAATAGCCCAAACCTTCTATGAATAATTCCTTCTCCATTAGGGCCAAGGTGCGAAGAAGAGGACGGGAAGGAAAGTCGATCGTGAGCACTTAACTACACAACGCCAGAACGCTACTGAATTGACTTATGTTTTGGGGAACGTAAAAGACTCGCGAGTCAGCTGAGCGTAAATGTGCATAGTAAAGACCACGCAAGAGGAAGCAACAATTGAGATCATTTAAAGCGACCAATACCCGACTTCCGCCGCGGTTCTTTGCTGTAATTAAAGCACTCAGCAACACAATACCAACTTGAATTTAGAGAGCGGGCAAAAAGTTACGACTTAACCAACCGAATTTCAGTTGAAAATAACTTTGCCAAAAACAAAAGAATGTTTCGGAAACGACTGGGAAAGAGGAAAAAGGATTTTTTGAAGTTTTGAGGTTTTAGGACGAAGGGATGTCAAGAGGCTTTTCCTGTGTCTTCTAATTTTTGCTGGTGGGACAGGATTTGGCTATTTGACGGAATCAAAGAACGTCCGGTCCCGGTTTTTAGGTCACGTGACGCGAATCAAGGAACCGAAATTATCTTTTTCGACGGAGTGGGGTGAACGGGTGGAGACCAAGAAAAAGACATGGAGTTGGGAGGTTGAAGGGGCTTATCTTACAAGCATTCAGACGGTCGGACTGATACAAACATTTAGCAAAGGCAATCAGCAGCCAATATATTCATACTGGGTTTTTACCTAAGCTCCCATCAATAACTAGTCCTTCTTCGTCTTCTTCTTCCATTCTCATGTTTGGCTCCTAAAAAAGAAGAAAATATAAGTTAAGTTGAACCTTACAGCAAACCTGTTGAAGTGTTGACAATAAAGCGACACGCAGAAATCACAAACAATGGAATGTCCAACCGTAATTTGCTTTCTAGGAAAGTACTACACAAGTTGGATATGAACACGCGGAAGCAAAGGGTAGAACACAAAGCTTTTCGAGTCAAAACACAGCCACCTTTTGATTGTTGCTTCACAACACAAGAGCAGCTTGTCCCGTTTTGGTTCCACTTTGAGCAACTCCTGCCAACCTAATAAAGCCTTGCTTTAAACTCAAAAGAAACGCATGACACGTCTTATTACTTTCGAAGCGAAGAGGATCTAGCAGAAAGCTCTACGATGCGCCAAAACAGCGTAAATTCGGTCACGAAATCACGGATGCTCACTTCGCTGCAGCGCCATGACAGAGACATGACGTCAAGACCTGCAGGGCTTGGATAACCAATCACAAAGAAGCTGGGCTTGAAGACCGCCATATTTGAATAAAGAAACCAGCCACATCTGTTCGTGATTACGAGATCACGACAAATGGACCGTCCCCATGAACAAAATCTCTCTCTTTCTCTTTCCCCCAAACTAACCCCGTTCCCTTGCCTAATTACCAACCACAAGATGTCCTTTTGTATACGTTTCAACAACGAAAATTAAATACAAATAGGAAAAAATCGCCTCAACCAGATCCGAAAGCCTTGTCTTTTTTTTTCATTAACATGCTGTATTATATTGAATAACAAACCACCACAGGCTATGACATTTTAATTTGGAACCTAATTATCCCATGATTAGCACACTTTTTATGACGAGTCCAGGCAGCTCGAAGGGGCAGTTTCGAGAAGCTTTTTAATATTCCACTGTAATGCACTTTGTCTTCAGGTATTCATTTAGCGCTTCTTCGCCTAGAATTCAGACAAGATTTAGCGTCTCCCTGGTACAAATAAGTTTCAGGAAAAAAGACATACCTAAGTCCTTTCCAAAACCTGACTGCTTGAAGCCTCCGAAGGGAGCTGCCACATCCGTTTTGTTATATCTAAGGAAAGGTATAAGGTCATTAACGACATGAGTTGGGAACGCTTTATGATTTACGTATTGATAAAGACTGTGCCCGCTTCCAAGCGTTCCGAAACCAGCAAAGCTTTATTGATATCACGCGTAAAGACGCCGGAGGCTAATCCGTATTCTGTGGCGTTCGCTCGCTTCAAAACTCCCTCAATGTCCCTGAGAAACGAAATCACGGAAATAAGAGAACGCTTTATAGACCCCAACTAGTTTTTTCTATACCCATTCTCGAATGAAGAAATGATCATTACGGGACCGAAAGATTCTTCTGTGGCCAAGAACGTATTATCTTGAACATCGGTGAAAATAGTGGGCTCGAAGAAAAAGCCCGGGCGATCGACACGTTTTCCTCCATAGATCAACTTGGCACCTTCTTTCACACCTTCTCTTACATACTCCTCTAGCTTTTGCAAATGCGCTAAGTGGTTTTGTGGTCCATGTTGGGTGCTTCTGTCCAATGGATCTCCGATCACCTATTCAGAGCAAGTTAACTAATTGTATTCAGCGTTCGTAACCTTTTTAAGTATTTCAAAGATGTTACCATTTTCTTCGTTTCTTCCACAACACGCCTTACGAACTCATCATGGATGCACTTTTCGACGAACAATCTCCCAGCTGCAATACAATTCTCGCCTTTGTTAAAGAAAACGCTACTCAAGCCCTATATACCATTGGGAAAAAAGAAAATTAGGAATGTCGAAATTGTTTGTTTATATGAAGAATATTCAGTCTACTCAAAATCAAATAACCAACATGGTATTGAAATTTAAAACAACTATAATTGAATAAAAATAATACTGCGTTAGACTAATAAATTACAAACAATAATTACAGCATTAAAATTTGTGTGTTATTTTTAAAGTTGCCCTCGGAAAAAAGTGCAAAAATTTGAATTTACCGCTCGAACAGCTTTATCCATATCACAATCACCGAAAATTATCAACGGCGATTTTCCACCGAGTTCCAATGAAGATTTCTTTAAATTGGATTTGGCACACGCTGCCAAGATAACCTTGCCCGTATCTGTACTTCCGGTGAAGCCTAATTTACGCACATGTGGGTGTTCTGCCAGTATTTGTCCCACCACACTCCCTAAATGTAACGCATATTAAGGTTCCAACGTAATAATCTTTAGAAAGTCTAATAATAATAAATATAAACCTTTTCCTGTCATAACGTTAATAACACCAGGGGGAATTCCAGCTTTGGCCGACAATTCCGCAAACTTCAGAGCGGTTAATGGGCATACTTCTGCTGGTTTGATTACGACGGTGTTGCCCGCAGCTAAACAAGCCGCCATTTTCCAAGACAACATCATTAAGGGGTAATTCCACGGGGTAATCAAGCCACAAACTCTAAAAATAAATTAGACGAAAGTTGATGGCGCATATTGGACAATGTGCATCTTCCAAAGAATTAAAAATTTCACCGCCTTCAGTCACTCTTACCCGATTGGTTCGCGTTTTGTGAATGCAAGATTTCGATTAGGTCTTGCATGGTTAACGGGAATCGTAGAACCATGGATTTTATCCGCCCAGCCAGCAAAATATCTCCATGTGTCAATGGACATTCCTACATGAGTCTTCAGCGCCAACGTGTACACTGCCCCTGAATCCAGAGACTCGATGGTAGCTAATTCTTTTTTGTGTTCTTCCATTAGGTCTGCCAATCTGAATGATTAATAGCTAGATACAAAAAAAACAGAGTTATACAATTTCCTACTTGAAAAGGAGTCGGCCACGATCGCGAGCGTTCATTTTCCCCCATTCTCCTTCATAAAAGGCGGCTTTCGCTGCAGCTACCGCCAGTTCCACGTCTTCAGGTGCCGCACTCGATACATGGCAAATCACTGATTCGTCAGTGGGATTGATAATAGGAGTAGTTCTCTTAGATGCGGAATCCACGAATTGGCCATTGATGAACATTTGGTGGGGAAAGGAAATGTCCCGACCGTTCACTTGCATCTTAATAGCGTCGAACTGCAGCTCTTTCGTACCGGGCCCTCCACGAAGTTTCAGGGCCACAGTTTGTACGAATTCTTGGAATTTCGTAGCCATAAACACATCTTCATTCGCTAGAACGGCACCCGTTTTGTCTTTCACTTCTTCTACCAATCTACGTCGAAAATTAATAATTTCACGATCTTTAATAGAGAAGTGAGGACAATACCTGACCACATCCATGGACCCCGCCCCTGCAGCGAAGAAATCAGTTTCATCTTGCACTTCAATAGCTAATATAGCTTTCCAAGTCGTTCGAATTTTCTCTTTCTGTTCTAGTTCTTCCGCGGTGAGAGTTAAGGAAGCACCGGATTTCTTTTCGTCTCCAAAGTCACTAGCTTTCGTAACACGCCCATCGATCCCCAGCCGTCGCACGTTTACCTATAAAACAACGTACTTTAGACTTCCAAAATCGCGAGATAAGATAAGTATGATACCCAATTTCCGTCGTGCGCTGGCAGAAGTAAACCATCCGGGTGAATGAAACCTTCTCTATCGACTCCAACAAATGAAATCGGTTTCGCTGATTCGGGAACTCCGTTAGTCCACAACTGCGACCCATACAAGCGAACTTCTATTTCATTGTCGCCTGTACCGTTCTTACGTAGCAATGTAGTCCAAGCTCCGGGTGAACTATCCAATCCTCGAATAAAATTATGCATATCTTGGGCTCCAAGATCCCATTTGACCTACAAATATCATCCGCAATGAGTTAATCTCTAAAATGCAGAGACCTCCAGTATTTCTCACTTGCTGAAGCTCCTTTTTGTTTAATGCTGGATCATATGTAGCTCCTTCACTGGGTTGGACAAGTTTTGGTGCTTGCCCTTGGGCGATAAGGTCCACAGCTTCAACCTACGTAAACAGACGTACTATTAGTTGTTCCTAAAATTGGTAAAAACAAAATTCGTTACGGTTGCTTTTATGCCTTCAGGGTACATAAATCTTTTGTACAACGAGTCCACGGTATCATCAGGAAGAACTTGGCACTTCTTCTGTAGTAAAACCGGTCCTGTGTCGAGCCCCTCATCGGCCCAGAAAATACTTAAACCAGCTTCCTCATCTCCGCATATTAAGGTCCTGGAAAGGAGGTCGACCTTAGCATTGCCAAACGTAGTTTTTCTCAATATGGATTTGTCGCTTACCAATTGATCGAACTGGCTCCACGATGCCTCGGTAAAAGGGACGGGTGATAAACGATCGACTTATGCTTCGGAAAGTCGATCACTTCCATGGGAATGAATTGTACGCAAAATGCTAAGACGTTTAACGTGGCACCGGTCGATTGATAGGTTTCCAATACCGAAGGAATAACTACGCCTTTTTGGCGCCAGGCTTTCAGTTTAAAAACGGGCGTTCCATTACTATTAGCCACCGTAGCTACATTGCAATCATTTTCATTAACCAAAATTCAAGGTTAGAGAGCTGAGAATTTTACCCAGTGGATCTTCGCGATTTCCTTGGTCAGGAACGGTGAACACGCCCACGATTTCGTGACCCAACTCACGGACAAGTTTAAAAACTTCGGCTGCGAATGTACTTTGCCCAATGATGGCTACTTTAAGAACTTCCATGTCTTGTGTGAAGTGTTTACCCACTACTGAACAAAAAGTTTGACAAGGAAAAATGGCAAAGATAAGCAGAACAAACTAGCTTTAGTTCTTCTCATACGCAGTTACCGTTCTTAATTTTAAGTCAAGTCATGTTTAAAATTAAAATATGCAAAAGAAATAAAGACGCGTAGCGAAGGACAGAAAGACATGTTAATTCAGCTTACGAAGCAAAAAATTCTTTCAAGTGAACACTACTAACAAATGTATCGGTGTTGCAACAAATTTTCTTCAGGAATTAACTTACATTACAATATTGCAACGATAGTGGGTAACAATTTACGCAGTATATAGGGGTGGATTTTGTTGACAAACAAAAATGCAGGTAAAAGGTTCTACACGAGAATTTGAAGTACCAAAAATAGACTTGGTTGTCAAGGTTCCGCGAGACGGCGATTACGCGCACAGTTTGCTCTCCCGTCTCGTGAATGACTAAAATCCAGCTGACCTTGTAACTGTGTGTAGCACACTTTGTACATATTTCAAACCGGAGTATACTAGATGTATCTAGATTTCACAATTTCTCCCCCCTTCCACCTCTTTCCTATTTCGTAACAAGCTCCTCCTTAATGACCTCTTTCAAATCAAGTTTGGCAACCAGAGAAACACAATAACAGCAATTACCTTGATGAGTCAGAAAGTTTACGGCGAATCTTTCTGAAAAGGCAACAATTCTTACAATTAAAACCAATTTATTCGCAGTTTACGCTTCTTCAATATAAAGAATCTACGATCAAAACTTTCACACTTTTTGCACAAGCGGTCAAATTACTAAATTTTTTATGGCCTACGAAACGTCCAAACATCCAAAATAGTTGGAACGAAAAACCAGGCTCCAATATATAACGTATTTGCTGCCTAAATTAAAACCTAATGCTGTCTGGTGTGCTTTTCTGCATGAGCCAAAGAGTGCGCCTCAGTTTTTGTGCTTCTGGCAGATCGGATCAGGGCAGGAATATCGGAGAACAGGCCAGTGCCCGCAAAGACTAGAATAGTTCCCAGCCAATGAATCCACGTGAAAGGATTCCGGAAGTACAGTATAGAAAACACTAAGGAAATGAACTTGCGCAGTGTCACAACCAAAGTGACGGTTAAGGATGAGCAAGTGGTCGTAAGCTTGAACACAGAGCTAATACACAAATACCTAATCGTGACAACAGAATTACACATTTAATTTCATAAATATCTGGATTTGTTTTGAAGTACTTACTGCGTAAGAAGATTGCCCAGTAAGTATAGCCACATCCGAGGTACGGGAAAGTCAACCAAAGGAACTTCAACAACAGGAGAAGCATTAATGATTCCGAAATGGTAGATGAGATCACTAGTTAAAAGTAAAAATCCTGGCATGGGCAGTGCGTGCTGGAAAAGTTAAACATTATGTTAATTAAGAAAAGAAATGCAATGTAAAAAAAGGATGTTTCGATTTGTGATTAGACTTACGGTGAAAAATAAAGCTTCTTGAGCGTTATTGCCGTGGTCTTTGTAAAGGACTTCTTGGTAGATACCCATACGGGCTGACAAGAACAGGGCGAACGTCAATAGAGAGATTCCTACTAGCCACCATAGAAAATCTACCCAAACTTCGCTTGCTGTCCTCGGGATTTCTCCATCTTTTGCTCCCTAATAAACAGGAAAAGGAATTGGAAGGTGTAGCGCTTAGATATGTGTACGTGCCACACAGCAGCGTCACAGACGTGAAAAACTCACATACATGCATACGTTATTGGCACTGTCCATGTGTTAAGGCGACTTGAACCTGGCTAGACATGCTAGATAACATTAACGAGTTATACGAAGTAATGTATACGAATAAACTAAAAAGAATAGACCAAATGAAACTAAAAATAAAGAGCTTATTTTTTTCAGGACAGTTAAAACTTCGCTATTCAGATTATACATAAATATGATCTTAAAAAGACTGCATTCGCTTCCAGTGCGGAAACACAAATTACAGCGATGACGTCGCGCAGCTGAGTCGCGGGCCAACGATTATAAAAAATTATAGGTTACTAGACAGACCGAGACAGAGCATGAATACGGCAATGCACTTGTACACAGAAAGTAATTGTAATGACAATAATTAGGACTCAGAAAAGAAAAACATACCACATGTAACGCTGAGTGCAATTCACAAGGTAAGTAATTTATGGTTGAAACGTATTTAAGAATCTGATACGTTTCGGGCATGAAAAGGATACTACTTTTCTTTCTCAATTAATACAATAATTCTTCATCTTAAGACTGATGATGAGTTCCCCTTACCACATCTTTTCCAGATGCTATGGTGCACGCAGCTATGCCGAGTGAGATCATGAAAACGGCCATATATTTGGTTATTGTATACCGTTTCTTCAAGATGACGTAACCCATTACCATATTAGCCATTAAGGAACCCTGGAGTAAACGTCTGAGGTTAGCTTTTTTGTTGTTTATTTTAGGCTTAACTTACTGCACGGAATATCATATGCAGTGGCATAGAAATATTGAAGTTCAGTGCCATATTGTTCGTGACGCTCACCGTAAAGTACATAATGACTAGCGTCACGTATGCTCTACAAACGCGGTCAAGAGTTCAGAGCATATACACACATAATGGATTATTTTTGAGTTGGTTATTACTTCATAGGGGCAGTAGGTGTCTTTCTTCCGAAATCCATGGTAAAAATGAAACCGGTTATGGTGATAAACAGGAACTGGGAAAAGGTAATCGCATTTCCTGATCCTGGATCTTCTCTGAAAAGATACAAGGCATTTAATTTGCGAAAACATTGACGTGGCCATCCAGGTAGGTCAAAATGTCAATAACATACGGAAAAAATGAATTGACATGGGAAACGAACTTACTTAATGAGTAATTCCAAGAACACTACATTACTGCAACAACCCAACAAAACTAATGCAATGACTGCACCTGTACTTGACATTTCCGACATGGCTCAGTTTTATTTCAGCCCGTATTTAGTGCTCCCAACACATTCAGATCCTATCACGTACCTGGCATAACAAAATGCCTCTATACCGACGATTTGACACTGTTCGTGGCAGCATACGCCATCTGTTAGTAGATGCAAGCAAATCAGACGTCGATTCTTTCAATTGGATGGAAAGACCATAATTTCACATGTTAAAATAATTTCACTGACATTTTTTTGTATTTCTAATAATGTGTGTATTTCAAACGATTTTAAATAGTCATCTGAACAGGTAAATTATGCACTAGCTTGAGCTCCGGCTTCAGCCTCAGTTTTCCCATCGGCATCGTTCCCTGGGGCAGCGGCAGCGTCGACGGTTTGATCTTCTGATGCACTTGTCGCAGCTGAAGCACCGCCAGCATCCGCAGAAGCCGGCTCGGCTGCAGGAGGAACGGTTTGCTGCTGGGTAGCAGTACTGGCAGCGCTACTGGCAGCGTCCGTCATTGGATATTGCTGCGGTGCTTGCTGCCCGTATGAAGACATGGGAGGAGCGTAAGGGATAGGCTGAGCATACGGAGACTGTGGAGGAACGTAAGGATACATTGGTGAGCCGTACGGCATCGGCTGGGAGTAAGGGGCCTGGGGTGGAGCGTAAGAGGGCATGGGTTGGTTGTAGGAAGGCGGAGAGTAGGAAGGAGAGGAATAATATGGCATGGGAGGCGTTTCTGGTGCGTAGGACGGGGACGGAGGAGAATAAGACGGGGACGGAGGAGAATAAGACGGGGACGGAGGAGAATAAGACGGGGACGGAGGAGAATACGACGGGGATGGAGGGGAATACGACGGGGATGGAGGGGAATACGACGGGGATGGAGGGGAATACGACGGGGATGGAGGGGAATACGACGGGGATGGAGGGGAATACGACGGAGCTGGAGGAGAATACGACGGCATGGCAGATGGAAGTTTAGGAAGCTTTACTGGCCAGTAAACCGGCCGAGGAACGAAATAAACCGCAGCTGGTGGAGCGATTATTTCGTGTTTGTAAGCAACAGCTTTCTTCCCATCTCGTCGTACGCGTGCAGCTTGAACCGACGTTAGTGCTAAACAGGCCAAGGAGAACCATACCTGTGTAATAGAAGAGTTAGTCTGACATACAATAATTTGCAAAGGCTGCTTACAAATTTGTACATAGCGCTGAGTATATATGACAGATGACTATATCTAAACTGTGAATTGAAGCAATGAATACTGTACCGAAAAGAAATCTTGACCAGCGCTTTTATATCCTTAGCCTTTCACCTTTTTCTTCTACCCTTGAGGCCAGTACTTCCATTAAATGGCTTATCATGTTCCGGTAAAGGGATTTGGAACTAAATAAAAGTTAATAGAAAATGTTAGCATTAAGGCGAAAGCTTGCGTTTCCCCTCACTTTGAAAAGGCTCATAATTAAGAAGGTTAAGAGACAAAATCCGGTTGCAATTCTTCATTTATTTTTGCAGGAAATAAGATTGCGTAAGCTCTACATGCAAAATTTGTGTTGGCTTATTTATGGGGTCCACGAACGGTAGCATTATTACAGGATCCGAAGAAAAACCAGCTGTCAATACAGCTGAAATGAGAAGCGCGGCTGTAAAGACCAGGAAATACCTTGCGAGAAATCGTAAGTCATATACGAATGCAGGTATGCAAGGAAAAGAATTGCAGAAGGTTACATCTGAAGTTAATTTGAAAATGTCCGATTAAAAAAAAGAACATTATACAGAGCAAAATTCGAAATGCGCAATATGCAGATTAACCTAAATATTTTAGTTATTACTTAATTAATGCATATTATTATTATTTTATAGCGTTAGTATTCATATTATTAACTAACTCACAAGGGAAAAGCCACCTCGCTCAACGAGCAGTTCGTACTAATAATTGCTGTCGGGGACGGATTAGGTTCGTTGTACAGGGTACTACTGTAGTGCTTTCATCTTCTACCCGTAGCAGTATTACAACAGCTTGCAACGAATGTTATGACATAATTTCATTTTATTCAATACAAACACCACATGAATCGAATGGGGTGCATCCAAATTTCATGTAAATGCCTTGCTCATTGGAACTTACTGACTTAATCAGAAACTGTTTTATCTAATATCTAAAGAAATATTTCACTTTTTTATTTTTTATACTAAACACAAAACACCAGACACAAGAAAAAAATTGGCCAATTCAAATAAACACCCAATACGCACAAACCTGTTCGCAACCTACTAACAGCATATTGCTAGGTACGTAAAATTTCAAATTCGACTACCCACAATTCAGATAAATACGCAATATACAGAAACATGTTCGCAATCTGCTGTAGCATGTTGTTAGATACGTAAAAGTTTTTAACTCAGCACCCACTAGGAAAATTTGGCCAGTTTTTTCGGTGAATAAAAACATTTTTAATTGGTCTGTTCCAGCTTCACTCCTAGGAAGTGAGACCTTTGCGCGTATATAACTAACTTGCATGACCCACATATTTACCAGTAGTGCAGCCTTATCTTTTTAGCAAAACAACCATGTTAAAAAAATGTAGCGTCACTCTTTTTGCCGTTGCTTGTGTTCAAATGGCCGTTATTGTCGCACTGCAAAATGTTGAAGTACACTACGATAATCCTTATTTTTCCACTGAACAGATAAGTTTTGTCTTAAGTTTTCTCTTAATTGATTTTCCTGTAAACACCACAGGAGTCCTTCAGCAAACGCATAACTCCAGAAAAAGTGCCGGAAGAATTGGCACACTTGCTTGATTTAATAAAACCAAATAACGTAAGTTTCCTTCTAGTAAAAAGAAATATCCAACGTGACAACGTTTGTTGTGTAGAGTACCATTTCACAAGTAGGCTCACCTGTCATCGAAGCGGAATCGTGTGACTGTGGAATTAAGGGTACAGTAAGTAATATTTTCAGTTTCTCTACAATTGTTTTTCGTTTTATTTTTCAAACACTATGAAAATCCTCTACATAATGGGCAAGCACGGTCGTGTGTTACAATGGCGTCCTTTTCCATGAAATATCAACACCTTTGTTAACGCATCTAAGTGGTATAAATAATATTCTTTTCCAGAACCGCATTGTGGCCGGTGTGTGCGTCAAAATCATAGACACGTTTGTAATATTTTTCGAACGGCGGCAGCAGAAAAGACAGCTATCCGTTTTTCACTTCATAATTTTACTACTTTGGCACGTGAATCATTGTTCTGCACTGAGCTTACTGCAGCTATCTAGTTTTGCTAAAACAACAGTCGATTTTGTCGTATTGCCAAACCCGGACTGCCCAGCTTATTTGACTTTATGCGTTTCTCGACTAATTTCAGTGCCAACGAAATGGTAAATCCCTCTGTTGTATGGAATAGTATTGCAGGATGTTGGAACATTTATTACATGAGTTGTTATGATATTAAACTTAAGATATCTACATGCAAGAAAGCCTGGAATATGGCAAGTTTCCAATAAACACGCAACATATGCACACATATTTCCGCAACTGGAAGCAACCCACAGCTGCATCTCGCTAAAGATGGAACGTTTAATTGGACTCGTTAAAATAGGAATGTGTTGAAGGTGAATACAGTAGTGACCGTTTGTACGAAAGAAACATACTCGTCTCGTGCGAGATCAGTTTGTGTATAAAAGCAACTTGTGCTACCCTTACATTTGTCAGTGCAGTTTTGTTTTCTTTTGCATCCAACGAATCATGTTCGAAGCATCCGCCGTCCTTCTCCTTGTCGTTGTTTGTGTTCGACTTGTTCTCAGTATGTCTCCGCACAATTTCCAGGTACGCTAATCTTTAAATATTTTTAGCGCGGAAATAAATTGTTCAGAAATTTCTGTCCACATTTTGTTCCTTTTTTATTTACAGAAGTCGCCATTCAGCGAACGCAGAACTCCAGAAAAAGTGCCGGACGAATTGCAACAAATCCTAAATTCACTCCTATCAACTAACGTAAGTTCTTTCCATTATTCTAACATCGCGTAACAACCTTTTCAGTAACCAACTATCAATATTTTCTTCGTAAGCATTCTTATAAAGGAAAAATACAATTTCAGAATTCATTCAACGAGCGCCGTGCTCCGGAAAAAGTGCCTCCAGAACTGCAACAAATCCTTAATTCAGTCCAGTCAACTAATGTAAGTTTCTCTACTAACAAAAAAAAACGGATTGAAATGTTTTGTATAGAGACCCATTCTGGAAGCAAACTTACCCATTACTGGAGCAGACCCATGTGACTGCGGAATTAAGGGTGCAGTAAGTAACATTACTAGCTTGTCAACAGTTCGTTTCATTTAGTCTCTTTTCCGAAACAATGTGGAATGCCAAACATAACGTACAAGTTCTCTTTCAAGAAGAGCTTTATCGTTTATAAAACGCAAACCCTTTTCGTAAACAAATATAAATTTCACATAAACTACATTTGTTTCCAGAACCGCATCGTCGGAGGTGCCAAGACAGGAGTTACTGAATGGGCGTGGCAGGCTTATTTGTACATCGACAAAACTTACATGTGCGGGGGCACACTTATAAGTTCCGAATGGATCCTCACGGCTGGTCATTGTATCTTCCGTGCGAAACAAGTTGCCATTTTCCTTGGAGTTTACAACTTGAATTATGTTAATCAGGCTAAACACGTGAGACTTTCAACACGCTAATTAACCTTCATAGTTGTATTTCACCGGTTTCTTCAACAATCATTATAGATCACAACAGCGAGTTTGCTGAAAGTTCACGAAAGTTACGACGAAAATAGTATGGTCTTGTTAAGACATTTAGATTAGTAGTACTTTTCTTTATTTCCTGTAGCGGTAAGGAACGACTTGGCCTTGTTGAAGCTTACCACACCTGTGCCAGCGTTCAGCACGTACATTAAGCCTGTGTGTTTACCGTACAAATATAGCAGCACTGACTTTCAAGGGAAGCTGGCAACTGTCATAGGTGAGATTCCATTATTTTAAGTAATATGACGCTATTTTTTTCAACGTAATTTGGGAAAAACTATTCTGCACTGCTAGGATGGGGTCGAACTTCTGAAGGAGGATCTATTTCAATGATACTTCGAGAAGTTCAGATGACAGTTCTCAATAAAACTCAATGCACTAAATTGCCGTATAGGATTACTCCTACTGATATTACTGACAACAACTTTTGCATGTACAAAACTGGAGCTGATAGCTGTCAAGTATCAATTATCCGTTATTCTAACATTGTAAACTTCTTTATACTACGAACTCTTTTACACACTCAGGGAGACTCGGGAGGTCCTGTAAACTGGCAAGCGACAACGGCTGATCGCGCATACCAAATCGGAATAGTTAGTTGGGGAGTAGGCTGCGCGAGGAAATACTGGCCTGGAGTTTACACTCGAGTGACCGCGTACCTGAGTTGGATAGACACAACGACTGGTAGCTTAACTATTTTTCCGGAAAATCTTCCAGTTAATGCAACGTATCTGTCTTAGGTCAGTCTTTTTGCAAAGTATGAACACCTGGCAGCGGAATGTTATTTATTTTTATTTATATGTTCTTACTTTAATGTTATTATATCTTTGTTACTGGTAATGGTTAAAAGATTCCTTGTGGGGAACAGTACACCTGGGTCGCAATAATAAAAACACATAACGAAAAAACAAAAGACGGATAATAACAATTGCAATAAATGGCGCACTGACAATTAAGCTAACCGTGAAAAATACTAGTTCACGTACAAGTTCAGGGGAACGATTGTCTCCCGTAATTATGAATACAATCACGTAGGGGAACATGGCACTCAACAAGTACGTAAGCTAACACTTGTTATCGTAAAGTTTTTCAACCGGATGGAACATACACATTTTGGTGTAAATATACTCGCGAATCATATTAGAGCTCTGTTGCAAAGGCAATGATCACGATCAAACTTAAGCTCGGATCCAGTCCGAGAAAGACCGTTTACCACAACCGAGAATTACCACAAAACTCATACTTTTAGCACAGTTTGCCTTGTACTTACCTTACGAAGACAAGTTTCTGGAAAATTGCTAAAATGCTCTTTTGGATTTTGTGTCATAATAGATATAACTGTTGCTTAATCGTTAATAGATAGAACGATGGCTTAATCAAAAGCTCCGCTTGAATGGGTCACCTCATTTTCCCTTTACTACAATACATTACAAATCCGATTCTTTCATGTAATGTGCATCGAAGTTGGTTAAACTTGGGTAAACTTGCAAGAAAAAATATTATTACAATCGCTAAGTATATTTCTTAAACAAATAATCAATTTTACATAGCTTTTAAGATTGCCTCTTTCCTCCGCATTGAGCACAAATCATTAGACATACATTGGCAAACTTCTTCCGTATATTAATTCTCTCCACAAAAATAAAAATCATACAAGGTTTATTTAGCAGCAGCATCTGTCGTTTGTTTCTGTTCGATCGTAATATACTGTCGAATTAGCCGTGCAATTTCATGTGCTTGGTCCGTTTGGATTCTTGTGATTTTCTGCTGCATAAGGTTCCCACACTTCATGTCCAAGTAAAGGGCTCCGTCCTCAGATTTGACTTTCCGTGTCGAGATGACTTCAGAATACGGATAATGCAACAAAGTTTCCTAAAACCGATTGAAACACAAACCTATTAAAACCACGACTTTCATCTGAAAGAGTAAGCTTACGTGAGTCATAACGTCCAAGAAATGGACACCTTTTTTGTTCAACGCCAAAATATGTTCCATTCGCGTTGGGGGATCCGCTATTCTTTGAACAGCAAAGAACGATGACCCAAACAAATCCCACGAACTCAAGACTTGCAAAACAGCTGACTTGGCTTCAAGGGGTGTGAGCTTTTCAATATCTTGCCAAGCACTCTGTACCAAGTGTACCCACTGAGGTGGTTTCATGCTTCGTACGGAAAGGGCTGGTTTTGGTAAAAGATATTTGGTTTCTTTCATCGCAGGCACATGTTCCAATGCAGCTGCCTTGTGCAGCAGCGCGCCGACTTTGGCAATATCGTACTAAAATACATCAAAAACAATTGTCAATTGGGTTTTAAATACAAATTCATGTCCAAGAAACTTACCACACATTCTTGTGATAATTGCTCGCCTGGCATAACGAGAAGTAAACCTTCCAGGTAATCGGGCGCAATTTGATTGAATACAACCTCGACGTACAATGGATTATCCAAGCGTAGGGAGAAGTGCCACACCGAACGGCAGAAAATTAAGTAGTACACCTAGAAAACAAAATGTTTCAATTCTCCACGAGCGTTCTAGAGTTCATTTCAGTGTTTTCTTTTAATTGGTCTGAAATCTTTCATGTTCATTGCACCTTTTCGTTTCTTTATACAAAACATCTTGTCATCCATCTCGAAGAAAATATCCCGTTATTGAATACCAACGTACCTGCTGATTTTTTTGAAGTTCGGTCGTGACGTCCAGAATGTATTCTTCTCTAGCCAGTGGCATTGTAAAAGTGTCCCCTTCCACGATGCAATACAAAGAATATTCTTCCATCTCCAACGGCGATCGTACGTTGATAACCGCACAGATTTCTTCTATGATATCTTGGACGACAGATGTAGATTTCGTGTTAATGACTCGTTCTGTTCCTCCAGGCAAGCGGTAAATTTGCCGTTTCGAATTCCTGCCCGCTGTGATGGCGGTGATTTCCTCAATGCTGGGCACGTTCTTGCGTCCACTGTATTTTAGCGTCTTGCGCAAGTTCTGTAAGCACACCATGGCTGTTCCTATAGTCACATTGAACTTTACACCTTCCGTCACAGAAAAAAGAATATTGAACATTGTTACATTACCATGATATGCACGACGTTTGTCATAGGCCGCCGTTTCCAAATACTTGAGCAGGAAGGGCTTCAAAGTCTCGGAACATTTGAAGTACGCCGCCACAATTGTAAACAGTCTCCAACCTCTTTGACAAGAATCCGGCTTCGCAGATTTATTATTCGTAGTTTGCTTCATGATCTGACAATAAACTTCGTCCCTCAAGGCTTCGTACTTATGACAATTCTACAACAACAAAACGTATAGTGTTTACCTTCATGTCAAAAATAAAAGAACAATTACCATGAGGATAGTGTAAACCGAGTCGACTTCGGATTGGCCTTTGCCCATAGGATAATCGCCCATGTATCGCATAATGGCCAAAAAGCATTCCAAAGCCAGTTTGTTTTCCTCGCTGGATTCTACGCGCAGTAAAGAAGCCTGGATGGGCATCTTTGTGAACTTGACCATTTCCACTTGATCTTTCCAAGTCCAATCTGCTTCTTTGCTATTCTTCTTGCTCTTGTTCTTCTTGTTTTTCTCCACTACGGGCAAAGATCCACGGATGGAGCCATCCTCGCCGCGCAGGATCTCAAACTTTTCTGGACTCTGCCGGAAGTGAATCATGGCGAACTGCAGTAAACTGTGTTTGCCATCTTGGGGTTGAGTGGGACTCAAATTAGCGTTCTCATCACTTATATTAGAGATTTCCGCGCTCTCGTTCCAAGGAGTGTTGGCCAATTGCGGTAGCTCTTTCGCTTCCAGCCGGAAGTCATGGCCTTTGCTCTGCGAATCATAATGCTCAATTAATAAACATCCTTTATACTGAATCTGAAATCAAATAGAAAAACAAACAAGAAAAACAATGAAATAAAGAAAATGAAACATAAATCAAACTGCAAATATAAAATAAAAAAGAGAAATTAGACATACACAATAAAAAAGAGAAATTAGAAATAATAAAAAAAGAGAAACTAGGTAATAATAAATTAAAAGAGAGAAATTTTGAAAACAAAATAAAACTAACATTAAAAGTACAAAGTAAACATATAAAATTATAATAGATTACAAAGTTAAAGAACAAAAATATACGCAAAAAAGTGGAAATTCCATGAAACGACAAATGCTTTAAAGAGCAAAGTCATTCAACTTAGTCATCCAATTACATTTTCTAATACTGTTGCGGCCAAATCCCCATGCAAGTCGCGTTCACCGTTAGTGTTAGTCTTTGTTGTGCATAACGCTTCATTTTCCTCTTTGTTCTGTACATGACTGCCTTCATCACAATTATTTATTACGCTCTGGGAAACCGGTTTGGCTTTCTCCTCTAACAGCGACAAACTGCGCTCAATTTTCTGCAAAGTATCCAAATCCGCTAAACATGCCAAACACGATTCGCTCGAATTGGAACAACACTCCGTGCCGCTGTCGCAATCGCAGCAATACGAACACACCGATTCGCTACCAATATCACTGTCCTCTACCATTAACCACTGCGTATCTCCCGACTGGACAAAATCCCCACAAAGCAGTCGCGCGAACATTCTGCCCCACGGTAACGCCCAACAGCTCCGCCACTTCTTGTAACTCACTTCCCCAGATTTCCCTACGACACGCCTTCCGTACACCTTTCGCTCTTGCACCCTTTCAACCTCGGAATCCTGTTCTTCTACCCCGGAAGATTCGTTCGAGCACCACCCATCCTTGGAATTCTCACTACTCTCCGCGGAAGCGCTGCTAGACTCCTCTCGCTCCTTGTCTTCCATTTCACTAGCTACATCTTCCTCTTCTGTCGTACCCAACACTTCATCTTCTTCTTCTTCAAAAATCTCTGCTCTCTCGTCCAGAACAGCGTACGGACTAATCTCGCTCTCGAAACGGGAGCTACCCAACTTTCGGCGCCGAAAGCCGTCACCTGGTGCATACTCCGTTTCAATTTCGACCATGGCTACGTCATCAGTGAACGAGACCCGCCTCCCGGACGCACTGTGCACCGCTTTAGCTGTGGGATGGTTTACCGGTTCGCTCACCTCAGCGACGCCGATAAGATTATCCCGATCGGTGGAATGCGTTTCGTCCATCTGACGACTCCCTTCCTCCGACACTTCTGCGGCCCAATTATCTTTTCGGAGCGGTACTTCGTGTGTGTTACCCGAATTGGGTGAAACGCACGAATCAGACGAAGTGGAGATGGAAAAGGTGGTCGAACCACTCGAGGAATAATTAGAAAACGGAGGTAAAGAGCTTAGAGTCCGGATCGCGAGCTGGACTCCTAGCGAACGGGAAGACGAATCTGAATACGACGACGGGTAATGATAGTGATTAGGCTCTTTGGTAGGCTGTTGTTCTATTGACCAGGATTCGAACATGGCTTTCCGGGCTTTACAGAAGCCAGGTGCTGGGAAATACTGAACTTCATCGTTGGTTCGGGACGGCGAGGAACTGGCGTTGGACGCAACGGTCCGATGAATCCGGAAGATATTTCCTGCAAACTCGGGAGGGGGTGGGTAATCAGGGCTATATTTCTCGAAAAGAGCCCGGTTTTGGCGAATGACGCGCAAAGCGGCTTGGTACAGGTCGTGGTGGTTGCTTCCGGAACTACTCGGTGGAGAATGTTCTGGAGGGTGGGGCTTAAGCCGAGAATCGGTTTCTGGAGCCACCGAAGGACATTCCACGGGAATCTTTGAAGTGATGTCAACGATTTCGTAAGGGTTAGCAGTGTGAGGGTCGGGCTCGCGGTCAGAAGAGTGACGGAGCGAGCTGGCGGTAGCGATTCCTGATTCGGACATTAGAGTCGATAAGGCCGATTCTGAGCGACTCGAATCACGCCACTCACTTTCGCTACGCTCGCTTTCCGTGATGGCTAACCTGCGTTGGGAAGCGCGTTTCCGCATCGTGGCGGACAATTCGTGCCAGGATTTGCGAAACTTGGCGTCGCTTTCCATAGTTTGACACAGGGAACTACTTTTAAAGATTCGCCAACAACGCACGAAAATACATGATTGCAGAAAACGTGATGTTGTCACTTAAGGAGCTTGTTTCTCACTGAGAGTCCAACAATATGCAAAAGGTGTATCCATACAGCTGAGTGTAAAAAACGGAGCCAGATGGTTTTCCGTAAATAAAAGTCCCCGCATAACTTCGCCAGGTGGCTTGACGGGTAAACCGAAGACCACCGTTATAAAGTGCCCACAAGCACTCACTAAAGTATTGTATACATCCTTCCGGCTCCTTTAGCCTTCACCCGCGCTTTATAACGTCATTAATGGAGCTAATATACTCAGCCCATACGAAAAATCCCGGAAAAGGAAAATCAGTTGTACACTAACCAAGACATGTCCTTATTGGCATATGATTGGAAGTAAGTTGTAATACCTCCAGAGTTTTAGACAGTCAAGAGGGAGTCGTAAAATACCCGTTTATAATGAAACATCCACATCATTCAGATTAATAATGGGACAAGAAACGGGTTGAAAGCACTACAATTGCCCCCCTTCGCTTTCATGAGGGTTTTTACACCGTGGCAAATACTTGCCCTCACTTTTTATTATTGGAATATTGCTAAGAGCAAAATAAAGTAAACACAACTGTGTAGAGCGTCACGAAGCTTCATGATCCTAAGATACTCAAAATATACTTTTTGGTTTTACTTGGCTCGACAAGACAGCTCCTTTTTAAGGAGCAATCTTTAGAGATTTCATACTTGTCCTAGAACTTTTAAAACGGAGCTGGCACTTTGCAATCTGTCACACAAGAGTTGAGCATTTTAGCAAAATTTAACCTAGTTTTCTCTATTGTAATTCAGATGTTCATACAAAATTGCTCGCCAGCTACGATGCTTAAAGAGTAAGTTGACTTCTAAAATAAGCTGGAATCCATTTTCCGGACACTGCTAGATTTTGCTCCGATTACACAAAACCGGATTCCAAGCTTTAAAATGCAAATAAATATAACCCATTTCATCTTTCCGAAAGTTTCGTTTCGGTATACAGAATAAGGTGGCCAAAATCGTGAATTCCATGCGTCGTGCACTAAATTTCCTCTTAGTTACTTTTTGGGCGAAAAATGTGACAAAATCTAAAACGTTTTGAGAACTTCTTGTGCATTTCAATACGACGGTCAGCGGTGTATAAGAATCCATCCCGATTTAAAAATAGTGACAGTAATAATAAAATACAACGAAAGTGAAAACAAAAATTGTCGACAGAATGTAAATTGAAACAGAATCTATGGACTGAATATACAGAATGTAAAATGTGAATATAGGAAAACAAAATAAATGCTGACAAATAAAATAACATATTGTTCAATGTAAACGATCAATAAAAAGTGAATCTAAAGGAATATGTCTCACCAAATGTTGATTTACTTGGAAAAACTATAGCACGGAAGTTCATTTAACAAATGCAGAGAAGTAACAAACATTTTTTTCCTTCATACATAAAAGTCACTTTAGCTTCTTTGAGGCGTTTCTTGGAAATATTTCTATCTCATATTATGACTCTTTCCTATATCGTAATTTTTTAAAAATATGTAACGGTGTGAACAAAAACATCGTAAATTGTTTCCCATACAATTCACTTACAAGAGGTGAAAAAAATACACGGAAAACGTGCTTTGATTTTCAAAACATTCTTGACAGTAAATTTATACCCGATAATCCCTATAACTCAATTCATGAGCTATATTTGCAAAAAGAGTCAAGACAATTTAGAATTGTTCAAGGAAGTGTTATTTATTTTCTTACGAAGTGAAATGTCGGATGTAGAAAATTCCTCCCTGACAGGTTCTACGTACTGCACATACGTATAACTTTTCTATAAATATATAAATTACGTAAATATATATTTAACAAGAAATGTTGCTTAAAATATACGATGATTGGAATTTCCAACGCAATTTTTTCGTCAGTCCTATTCACACAATGTAAAAAAGAAAAGGGTAAACAGTGGCCTTAATCAAGTATTTAGCATTTTTCAAAGGCATATCATTGTACATTGAAATTAAGTGGTACGAGACAGAAAACTGCAAGTATTGCATCTTTGGCCTTCGCGACATCCGTTTAGTCAACTTTCAGGAAACTAATCCATTCACGGATGGGCGTAGTAAAAAAAAATAACAATTACTTGTACCTGGGAGGCGGATGCCATTTTTCACTCTTTAATTAACACCAACAACAAACAAATCGACTGAAATGGGAGCAAGGCGAAGTGCACTTAGCGAGTAACACCCGCTCATCGAATTTCGCAAACTGGAGTAAAAACTGAACGACTTTCTAAGAGATGAGACTTATGCAGGCTAACGAACAACGCGAGGTCACGTGAGTTTGCATATCATTTGCGTTTTAATGGCTTTACTCTTTTGCTTTGTCACGTAGTAACGTCACCCAATATGTTATTTCCCGTACGTTTTACCGGAACAGAGTGTAAGGTAGAAGAGAAGTAAAAATAAGTGAAAATACAGATAGGCGAGCAGACAAAAATCACCCAAAATTATTTCATTTATTAGACAGTCCACTTACCTTGTCATGGTCGTCCAGGAATCGGTCAATCATGTCGCGAATGAGTAAAGCGCGGTGACTATACAACGCCAAAACCGAGCCGGATGTCAAACTTAACTGCAGCGTGGACGCACGGGGAACACGGACGTCCGCAACTTCCTCCAGCCTAACAAGAACGACCAAATGTGAAAGTCCTTTACTCCCAAAGAACAGAGCAAAACGGAAGGAAAATCCTCTATAAAATCCGCAGGTGCGCCATTAAATTGTGGTCAGAATTCATAAACATGGGAAAGACGCAACCAACCGGCACGCGGCAATCATTGCTTACGGTATTTCAGAAAAAGAGGAAAAAGTCAAACTTTGACGCACTTCTTGCCTCAGCTGGCAATATCAATATTTCGGTTACACAACGCTCGCTGGTTTGTTTTAACCCAAAGCTAAAAGATTAGTCACACTAATTACACGTCTTATCTTGCCCTAATGCACACCTGTTGCACTCATTAGCTCATAAACAACAGCGAAAAAACGCTCAGTACATCCAAGTTATCATTTACGTCCCTTGTTTACCTTCCAACAATGTTCGCCGAAAAGGTTCACTTGATCAAAATACACAGTTGCCTAAAGTTTGTTCGTATATCACTTTCGTTGTACTAACGTATTTCTATTGTGAAAAGCTTTGGTAATGGAACTAAGTGTATTGTAGGGTCACTTCACTAAGTTTGAAATGTAACTGACTATAGTGAGAACGTTTCGGCGAAGGATAAGGCAAACATTTTCCGCTTCACAGCCGAAGACCTGCGGCACAAGAGGTAGGGACATGCGCCAGCTAAACGGAAGCGGGAAAACATGCTAAAAGTTGGGGCCTACCTGGGGCCTCCAGCCCTTGGAGTTACACATGACTGATAGCTAGAAACCCTCAGACTTAACACGCGAACGCTACCAAGCAATTAAAATGTTAAAAAAAACGCACGTCAACAGTATGAGCTACAGCGCCAATGAGGAAAGAAGGCGTAAACAATGAACAGTAAATTTTCCTGAAAAAGTTTCTCATTAGAAATGCACCGTTTAACTGATCTACTTCACTAATTAGGTGGGTGATAAGCACGTATACTATACAGCACCTTTTAAGCACGCGATAGAGATCGCTATCCGGTTCTCAACTTCCTTCTTGGAAGGTTGCGTCGTGAATGACAGTGCCAACTCGGGGTTTGACGAATAAAAAATACACACTGGCGTAATTTACTTTTACTTTTGCATTACCTTATTAACTAACTTTCCCTTTAGGGATACTAAAGGTCCTTCTCTGAACCCAGTCCCCCATCCCTTAAGCCGTTTTTTTCCTTTACGCTTTCTTGTACAGTAGTTACAACTGCGTCTCTCACTTTCTACTCTTCACAGCCTCCATTGTTCGGATGCTCAGCGTTTCGTTAAGCCACGTAAGGTAAAATAAAAAGAAACTTACGGAATCGTATCAAGCACTTCAAGTTCTTCTTGAGCAGTGTTCTTGTCTCGTTTCACTAGGCGAATGCCCGTGTCTGACACGGCCAAATATTGGACGTCCATATTCTGTCTCCCACCCTATACGTCAGTTAATTAGGTTATGACCATAAGGAAAAATGGGGACATTCAACAATAGGCCACCGATTTCTTACCGAGACGGGATGCAAACGCGAAAAGTAAGTAGTCCAACTGCGCGCCAGTTCAATGACGTTTTTCTTCACGGAATTCTTATGTGGCGCGGAGAGTAAATTGTGGGTGCTCACGCCATAGTTTTCGAGTAACTTAACATGCGGACAAAGGCACGGATATGAGCTTTTTGTGTAAGGTGTAAAAAACTAAAAATGAGCGTACTTGTTTCATTTTGATCCGCTCCTCCCTGCCAATGCGAATGCAACCAGGGTTAAAAGTGTCTCGCACTATTTGGCAAAACACGAGATGAATAGCTAGCGGATTGCTCAGAATTTCGCCGGGATAAAACACCTTTTTCGGAACGGCATTACTCAACAATTCTGCCATTTCTATAACGCGAATACCTCTTTTCGAGCATGCAAAGTCCAGGGCACCATATTGTAGGTGAAGAAAGGCGCTTGCATAGTGCCATAGATCTTGGTCTGCAAGGTTTGCAAAGGTTCGTCCAGCGTAATTTCGCGTCGCTTGAAATCCACTTCATCGTTACCTGTGAAAATGTACCAGAGACAATTGAAACGTTATTTGCACATTTATAACAAAGGCGTAATTTTACTTTGAACATGAGCCTTTTCGTCAATAAATTGGGGTCCGCTGTCTTTCGAGAACTTTCGGCTTGGTTCAGGAATGGGAGAGGATTCTGGCGAGTAATAGCTACCCGAAGGGGACGCAGATCTTCCTTGCGTTACTCTCCTTTCAGTGATCTCGGTCTGAAATTCAAATCTCTTAGTACGTGCTGGAAAAAAATGTGTAAATATGACAACTTACTTCCATACGTACAAAGTCCCCGTCTTGGCTTCGTTGGGTAATGAGTTGGATTTCTTCCAAGGTTTTCCACTTTCCTCCTCCTCGTTGTAAAAAAAAGTCATCAGATATAAAATCCATAACCAGAAAGTTCGCAACGATGGGAAATCGTAACGAAAGTTACAAACATCGGCTTCCTCATACCTAATTGTTGTTGTAGCATAAGTTTCCGATTATCTTCCAGCTTTTTAACACGCTTCTCGGGTTTTTCGCGCTCTTCTAACCGCGACGGCGATTCCGACTTGGAACGTGACGTATGGTTGGATGTCACCATTTCTAGTTTGGCACGCATTTCACTGCTGAGCTTCAGCTTCCCGATACTTCCCACCGGCCGACTAGTGTAACAATTCGCAATTAAGTAACTCATTTAATAAGGGAAAGAAAGCTTCGAAAATCGCAAACTTTGACGGAAAATCGTTTACCTGGGCACGTCTTTGCCTGGGCTTTTTTCTTTCACTTCTCGTGCACTCTCTGAGCTCTCGGAAGCTTCGAACGCATCCCATTCTTGGCTTCCGAATCCATCTTCGCTGTTTTCCCTCGATTGGCTGGCTTGCAAGTTCGCTGACGAACGTCGTTGATTCTGCCGCTGGAATTTGAATTCCAAGAACGATTCCGGCGCCAGTGCGGCGTCTTCTTGACGCGGAGGCCAGCGCCATTTCCCAATACGAACGGTTTTCGCTCTTCCGTAAGGATCGACAAAAGGACGGGGCGCTGTTGGATCACCTAAAAAGATTGGCTCGGGTGGCATGGGCGGCGGAGGTGGTGCACCCTGGTGGGTAAAAAAATCCAAAGGAGAAAGTTAAGCATCTTGAACAGTAAGGTATTCTAATAAGGAAGCTAACGAATGGCTTACTTTAACGGGCATAGCTAATTCAGCGGAAACCATCCGTGTGCGCGAATCGCGGCCGAAAAATTGTTGAGGCGAATCAGAAGACGACGAGCTGTGGCTGCTTTTCCGACTTTCGCGCTGCTGAGACGCGTGGGAGGAAGACTGGCTACGTACGCGAGCGAAAGGAGACGATTCTTGGACGTGGAACGCCGACGATGATTTCGGTAAGACGGGAGGCGGGACGGGCTCTCCGGAACTCACGCGTGAGCGCTCGAGCTCCGTGTGATTATCCGAGTCATTAAGGTTAGCCTGATACCCAAAAGTTGTGTAAATGATTTGTTAACACTTTCTAATTATTTTTTGTGCAGCAACAGTATAGCGTATCAAGTCAAAGAATCAGAAAAAATGGAATATTGGTGAAGATTGGATAGTTCTGACCTTCATGGGAGCAACGGCAGGAGCCACAAGCAATGGCGCGTGCACTGTCATGCCAGTTGGAGGGATACGAGTCTTTTTCCATGCAGAAAAGGGGAGCAAACAATGATAAGAGAAGGTCATGCTTCTGGGAAGGCTAAAACGGCGAGCAATTTATCGAAAGAACTTACACTTTGCTGCAAGAGTTGCTGCAAGGCCTGGTTTTGCGCCACCAGTTGCTGCTGGATTTGCATATTCTGCGCTACGGCCGACTGGAGAAAGACGCGTTGTAGGTTTTGTTGAAACGCTGCCAACGCTGCGGGATCAACGGCGCCAGGGCTCGATGGCCGCTGTAAAGGCGAATTGGGAACGTTGGAAAACTGGACCGGAGGCACTGGAAAACCTAACCATTTAAGTTATTACATTTTTCAGCTTCGTAAGAGTGCTTTTAACGCCACTGAACACCCTTTCTCTTATTTTACGTTGAGTGAATGAGAAAAAAAGAAAATTGTGTGGACGATTTTTCCACATCTGTTGCATATTTTTCGATAATCTTTCGACCAACATTTTAACATTAATAATACGTAGAATCTAATGTGGAGAAATTTTTGAAGTTCAGAATTTCGGAAAAAAAGGAAACAGATTCACATTTCGAAATTATCTTTGCCTTTTTTAAAGACATCTCTTCGTAAGATTCTACGGAGTACCAAGTAAAACTTTACTGTTAAGATTAATTTGAGAAACATTGAATGGTACATGCCAAATCGTTCACGTATGTTTCGGTGAAATCGTCCATAAGAGAAGGACGGTATATAGTGTGTCTAAGTAGTAGAAAAGATTATAGGACGCATAACAATAGGTAGGCTACAAGATGCAACGCTCACTACACGCAACAATTTATGCGAATAATCAGGTTTGCCTGTGCGTACTTTACCTTGCATGCTGTAGAGAGGCATGGAAAAGGGATAAGGCATGAAAGGAGACAGAGGTGCAGAGTCCGTAGGTGTTGGTAAAGGTGTGCCCATGGCGAAAGAACCAGCAGGCGAACTGGCATTGCCTGGTGTGCTCGCTACGCAAAAGTTTGAAATTCACAGTGAAAACAGTTTCTTCTTTATTTTAGTAGCTCATTAT
>JAHZNP010000330.1:0-74191 GCA_020615345.1 Triops cancriformis
AGTCCGGACTGATGGCCAGCGCGTAACAGGCCGGCGCAGACGACGTCAGCTCCGCCTTGATGCGCGGTGTCGGTGCGGCCAAGTCCCAGATGCTCAGCGTGGACGCTTCCCCGCCCACTATCAGCGTCCGGCCGTCGGGGAGAAGTTTGACACTGCGGATGTAATTGTCTCGTTGTAAACAGTCCAACTGGCTAATCGGTACGGCCACCGTCGCTCCGCCGCTGCCCTGTCCGCTTTTGATGCTCCCGTTGCTCATCCCGTCCCCGTTGCTCGCAGGTCCGCCCCCCACACTCCCATTGGTGAAGCACGTGTTCAAATCCCACACTTTCACACACCCCTTCCCACCTGTATAAACATACTTGGTAGGCGAGGAGACTGTCACCGCGCACACCACTTCGCCATGGGGCAGTGTCGACATCGGCCGTGCGGCCCGCGGAATTCCTGGCCCCACTAAGGCGTCAGGCGGGAAGGGGACTGGCTGAACTCCACCGTCGCCACTGACATGGAAGCTATACGCTCTGCAAAAAAAAAAAAAAGAATTCGTTACGTATAAAACCATATATTCATATTCAAAGCTCATACAATATCATATAGATTATGAATGTATACAAAAAAGAAGAAATGCAGACAAATCCCTTGATTATTCCGACCAAAATAAGGACAAGATGGATCAGGTATTGCCCATTATCTGCGGTTGAGCTTATCAATGCGTAGGATTTGGCAACGCACTTCCGTCTTTTTTTATAAAAAAAATGAATTTGACCCACGTAGACTTACGCCTTTTCTCAATTTGTTTGTATAAAAATTGCACTAATATATACAAACAAATATCAAATAATTTTTTTTATCAAATATATAAACATGATGATCAAATTTATAATACGTATTTTTATCAATATCAATTATATAAACTCAGTGAATTAACGAAATGGCTTGAACCAAGTTGATAGGATTATTTATCAAAGTACGCTGTCAGAAATTCAGTATTCACAGGCATACGAACCGGAAAAAAAATTTCGTATGAAAACCAGGAAAATGAACAGAAACAAGAAAAACAAATCCCTTGCATCATTCATAACGAAGAAAAAAAAGAGAAAAATACGTCGAAGATATGACGAGACCGTGCCACGAAACTCCAAACGTTACTAAAGAAAAGCTTCACTTACGGTTTCCCCCCAGGTAAACCATTCGTTGCTATGGGCGGCGCCCTTACTTGTGCATGAGGATCATAACCACCCTAGAAAACAAAACTCAAGTTCAGAAAAAGCTTTGGGTAAATTGTGAAACTCTTACAGGAGGTTTCGGGTACGGCCCCAAAGGTGCCACAGGTAAGAACCCCGCACCGGGAGCGCCATCTGGTTGCCTCACCATGGGCGGAATGCCCAGCATTCCAGGTGGATACGGCGCTCCATAAGGTCCAGGTAGCATTGCCCCCGCAGGTGGCACCACCCCACCTCCTGCGCCTTTGGGCAGACCCATTTGCGGTGGCAGTGGTGCGGCTGAAGTAGGCGTGCCTCCTTTAGAAGTGGGCGTGGAGGGTTTTTCCAACCCGGGCTCTTTGGTCTTCAAAGAAGGCGTGGAGCGCGCGGAAGACGAGCCTGAATGCGACGGCGGGCGCTCTAACTTCAACGGCCCGCCCATATTCGGGTTAGGTCCCAAGCCCAGTCCACTCTTTTCCCCGTTTTCGCGAATGTCTGGTCGGTGATCTCCGTTTGCCAGTGGAGAGGTGGGATCCTAATGAGAGTAAGCGTTACGAATCAGTGTACAATCGTACGAGCTTAATTGAATACTCCGCCCAATTGAATGTAAAGTTGACGGTTCCGTTTTAAGCTCATTTAATTCAATGTAGACCTAGTCCTCTTCATTGAATAATGGATAATTGAATATTATGCTTCTCAAGAGCAACTTCTTCTTCCTATTAATTTTCGCCTTTTTTCTTTTTAGTCTGTGATTCCTTGAATTAATCTAATCTCTATTGATCTTTTCGTTATTTATGTTCTTTTCAATATTGCAATTCATCATCAACAGGCGGAAGCCGACGATGGCAATGAAATGCAGTCAAACCCACTAAAGGCCACTGTATACTGTCCTTCTGTGGACGATTACATGGAAAACTTGGGTGGACGAGTTTGCATTTACAACTCAATGTTTCTCAAAATAATCTTGACAATAAAGTTTTAGTTGATAATCCCTAGAACATTGTGAGGAGATACCGTTGAAAAAAGGCAAAGATAATTTAATTCACCAGTGTTCAAGGAATTTGTTTGCTTTTTACCAAAATGCAGCATCTCGAAAATTTCTCCAAGTTAGAGTCTAGGTATTCTTCACTTGGAAATTTTGATTGAAAAATAATAGCAAAATTGCAACAGTTATGGAGAAATCGTCCACGCAACCTTTTCGTTTCTCCCATTCGGTCAATGTAAAATAAGAGTAAAGGGATCCAGTCGCCTTAATCGAATATTTTTTTTAAATCGGTAAATTAATAATACTTCGAGTCTGACCTGGAGAAATTTTCGAAATTCAGAGTTTTGGCAAGAAGCAGGAACATTCCTTGAACAATTGCCTTGTCTGTCAACAATCTTTGCGTTAGATTTTGGGGATTATCATTTAAAACTTCACTGCCAAGTTTACTTCAAGAGTCATCGAGTGATAATGCAAAATCCTCCACGCAAGTTTTCCATATAATCGTCCATAAGATTGTATACAGTGGCCTTAAAGACATTCTTGCACAAGGCAATGATAAGAGCGCAAAACCAAGTTCAATTCTGGATTTTCTTACAAAATTTTTGAATCCTGACTTATTTAAATATTAATCCAGGATTGTACAGATTCACTACTGTCTCCTTCAATACCTATATTTTATCATGCTATATAGGCAACTCTGCATATTTGAATACTGTTCGTCCGGTCCCGAGCCTATTCCAATAAGCGGGTTGCACTGTAGAAAACCCGAACCTGCAACAAAGCAAAAACTATCTTACTTCATTCGCCACATCCACTACTAGATCTTGGTCGCTTTTGTCTCCATCGCTCTCGGGAGCCGCTCGTTCTTCTTTCCGTCTCTTGGCTTCTAATTCAGCGGCGGGCGACCGCGACCTCATCTTATCCCGATCCGCTGGCGACAAAGAAGGACGCTATTGCCCCAAAGAAATAAAGCCCATAATTAGACATAACTCTGCTGTAATGTTTTCAACGTAATGTAATTTAATACCCTTAAGTAAAATTATTTTTTTCTTGGTTTAATATGTACGAAATTTTGTTACTCTTTTCTTCTTTACCCGGCTGTGACGATCTTCAGCTGCTTTGGCTTCTTCTCTTTCCCGCTCCCTTTCTCGTTCCCGTTCGCGCTCTCTTTCTCTTGCACCAGGTTCGCGCTCCCTTTCTCGCTCGCGCTCCCTCTCGCGGTGCGACGCGGCTGCTGCTCCTGCGGCGTTCGCTGCCGCCGCTGCGTTCTGCATCTCTGCTTTCAACAACGGATGCAATCCACCCAGTCCCGCCCCCGGAGGACCACCCATTCCAGGCGGTGCGCCTGGATTAACCCCCGCTAAGGCGCCAAACGTCAGCAAACCACCCGGCACGCCCCCTGGTAAACCTGGCAAGCCGGCCAAGCTCGGGTGTGGGCCAATAGGCAATCCCGGTGCGTGTGGTAACTGCTGGGCGTGCATCTGCTGCTGCAAACACAAGAACAACGGTTAACGGTGGAGAGATTCCTTATACTTTATCACAATAAATACATTTGAAGCATCTTAGAAGGAGAAGATGGAAAACAAGAAGCTTTATTAACATGGCACGAATTTTTTACAGTGTGTCTACCAATAATGCCACTCTTTATTGCCGTGGCTCTTTAATCTTGAGCTTTATAGTTCTTTGCAGTTTCTGATATTTCTTTTTCATTGTGCCTTTGACCTTTCCATTTCGCTTTTCGCAATAGATTTCTTGGAACGGCTGTTGTTATTCAGAAAAAAACCCTTCATTTTCCAAGTTCAAAAGCTCGCCAAAGGCAACTTTACTACAGCAAAGCCATTTAATCATGAAGAATTTTTATTCGGATTTTAAAGTTGATTGAGAACACAGCTGTTCAGTTGGTGTCAAGCTTTTAATCCAAGAAAATCATCCGGGATGAAGACATAGGGCAGAAAGAGATATTATGCTCATCATAAAAGTTAGCAAAAAGACCAAATCGTGCCAAGTCCTCAAAAAAGGGAGACAACAAACAATGAGCAGTGCAAGACAAGACAATAAACAAGCTGTCAAAGCAACATGACACCAGTTAAGTGGACACGACAGCTCGTCTCAGTGAATAAAAGCTCCAAAGAAAAGAACCCATAAAAATCGAAAGACAAGAAAAACAAAAGCAACGAGTCAATCACAGCCAAATCCACTCAAAACCATAAAACTCGCGTGCTAACAGTCTTCAGGCTAGGTGATAGGTTTGTTGTACTTTCCTACTCTTAATTGGTTCTTTTTTTATATAAAAAAGGAAAACGTATCCTTTCAAAATCGATTACTAATTTAAACCCCTTCCTTCCCACGAAAAAAAGAACTCCAGCCGGAATGCCAGTTAATAAAAAAGGAGGAAAAATAAGGAGGCAATTTGGAACCAACCCATTTTGACTTTTTTCACCTACATGTTCTGAAACGGCATAATACCTGTCAATCTTTGTACTTTCTAGCTAAAAAAAGGGGGGGGATAAAAATAATATGCAAATCACACGTTTTTGTGTGCTTCTTTTCAGAACTTAAAAAGAAAGAAAGAAAAAGATCAGCCCCACCCACCCCCTTTTCATACAATTTGCCCGTCAGGATGAAGAAAAGCAGGCAACTCAATTAATTTTCATAATCTCGACTCCTCTTGTATAAACTGTGTGGGAGACAAAGACAACAGAAAACATGAACAAAGTAAGTAGCGTAAAAACGACGACGTTCACGGAGAGATAAATTTTTTAATTATGGTTACTAACCAATAATTGTTGGAGCCCGGCCTGTTGCTGTTGCTATCAATGTTTAATCATCCCCCATGTTGCAAAAACCAAACCAAATCAACCAATCCCCACCCAAGGAAAACACGAAAGAAAAAAGAAAGAAAAGAATAAATTAGGCAAGGCTCTTTAAAAGTCCAGTTATTTTTTTGCCAAAGTTCTTTTTTTTAACTTCCTCGGAATAACCACTAACGAAACTCCAACTTAACAACCAAACCTAAGTCACAAGACTCGGAAAAGCGAATACAAGAGTCCCAAGTCTGAAAAAAAGTAGAGAAACGGAAAATCGAAAGGGAAACAAGTAAGGAAGTCATTAAAAGTCATTGGCCAAAAATAAGACTCCAAAGGCAAAAGAAATATGCTAATTTCTACCCCCATTCTTTGCACTTACCCCAATAATGGCGTTCAACTCCGTCATGGTCACTTGCTTAGCTCGTTCGACCGCGGTGGCCACTTGTTGTTGGTGCTGTTTCGACATTAAAAAGACAGCTCATTAAAAACTATATTTTTTCCAGGCTGGCAGTTTTCAATTGAATTTACCTCCGCGGACAGAAAAGGCAAAACTTGGGCAATAATGGCATTCAACCGCTTAGCGATTTCCGTCTATTAGAAAAAAAAACAAAAAAAGAGAAACATGCAAAATGAAAGGAGATCCATTACAAGCCAAGCACGGCAATCTTTCTTTTGTTCCTCAAACTTGACTTTTTCCTCGACTCAGTTTTCCTCCCCTTTTGATGCTTCCTTTCGTGCGTAAGATCGCTAGCTTTACAAGAAACAAGGAAGACACACCCACATGGCCGGAAAATCAATGTAAGTGGGTTTGAGTACGAAAGGGAGATAAAGAGGGGAGAAAATTGTCGCCCTTTGTGTTGATACACACTTGTGTCAATAACAATCCGGACGTCGGCCACCAAAGGTCTTTCCACGTTTTATTTCCCCAACGAAATTAATTCAAACTAAAGCTACACTAATTAAAGCTAATTTCACTAATAAGCAAGAGAATTAGATCCTTGCAAGAAATACCATTCCGTCACGAAAATTGATGAAAAAATAGTCATAATTTACACAGGGAAAAGTTTTACGCGTTTCTTGTGAGTTAAAAACCCTAAAGCACTAACTTTCCGCGTAAATCGCTTGAAAAGAAGAATGATTCTCCCAGCTTGACTAAATGCCCATCTATCTAACCCTATACGTGCCAAACGACGCGCAACAAACTAATACTAAGGACCGACACCTGTGGCAAAAATTTACGATTAAAGTATGCCTCAACGAAAAACAACCACACTGTGGTATAGGGAAATCACATGCTAACGGCGTCAGCGATTTTGCCAAAAGTATTCGGTACTTCATTAAACAATCTAAACAGTAACGTTTTGGATCATTCTATCAGTACACGTCGTAGGGTTTTCCCTTTAAAAATTTTTTAGCCATTTTTTAGAAAAATAATAAAATGCCAGCATTCCTAAACATTTGGTCTTCAGATACATTAAAAGCATCGTTTACCTCATTTGAATTCCGTTTTCTTAATTCCTGGGATTTGAATTCCGTTTTCTTAGATTAATACTTTAAGTGACTCGAGTGAACATTTGCGATCGAATGTTGGAAATTGCTTTTCTGCAAAAAAAAAAGAAAAAAACCGACTTGCTTTTATATATTTTGTTGAAGTGTATTAACTGTATTAATAGCGTGGCTGCGCTCATTGCTATACCTTGTATACAGCCATGTTGTCACATCTTCTTTCACACATTCAGGTACATGTACTTTAACTTTTATATAACTTAGCTTTTTATAAATTTACGAGGAATATTTTAAAGACAATCTTGACGATATGCACTAGATATTACGATCCAAAACTTTACTGCCAGATTGTTTAAGGAAATACTGAATAATTTTGGGAAAATCGCCGACCCCATTTAACATCCAATATCTCTATACCACGCTAAGGTGCACCGTAGACTTAAGACAATTTTACTCGCAACAAAACAGATCTATTGCAATACGGTAATAAAATTAATAAAAAATTACCCCATTTTTTCTAAAGCGTCATACTAATTGCCCTCCTTTCTCCTTTTTCGAAGCTAAATATTAACCCTATACCTTAACCCACTGGTCAACTAGCGCCCGGAAGGAACATAGTATCAGTAACGGATTTCAGATCGCACACTTCCCGAGAGAAATATATCTCCAGCGCACTGAATACAACAGGGAATTCTTGGTCCCCAGAATAAGACGAATAATATTTACTGCGTAAACTTTACAATCCAACGTTGGAGAACGTCGAATCCTTGGACCTTTACCTCACAAAGACTTGGAAGTACTTGAACTACTGGAAGTACGAGTCAATTTTACAAATCCCTTTATTCCCACTGAAACGTGTACTTCCAATAAAAATCGAGGGCCAAATAAAGGATCAGGTACGAAAACACCTCCGCTGCTCTCTTAATTCATTCTTTCCCCGTTCGCATCCTTTTCCGGGGTTCTCTTGATCTCATTATCTTCTCATCGAACCAAACGACCGAGGGTGTAGGGCATATAAACCGCTTATAGCTTCTTCCTTAACCCTCTCCCTTCCGTTTCCCAATTGTTTCACCATACTACCACCAAATCCCAAACTTAGTGGGTGAAATCTGACTGTAAAGGAAGCTCTCGTTTAAAGCTTCCTAAAAAAATCCTAATCCCTGTTTTATCGCTCTTTTTAAACAAGGTCGCTTAATATATTAAAATACTACAAATCACTCCATTTATCCCCATCTTTAATCGATTTTTGACGAACCACCAAAGTGAGACCCCTCCCCTAGGAAAGATTTAGTTCGATAATACCGAGGTCAAAAAGGGTTAAGTCTACCAAAACTATTATGGGAAGATCTCTTCTCGTTTTTCTTCTCCAACCACTAATCCCCAGCTTTTACCCCCTTTAAGGGGTATTCAAGCTGGTATAGCTCGACCATCTTCATGGGCGTGGTTAGGCATGTCATACAAGAGAGGGGGTCATCGAAGGGTACCTTGATTGTATAACACACTGAGCAAAGAAGGGAGCGTGTGGTGCTAAAGCAATGAACAAACACCAACAATTTGGAAGAAAAAGAGGGTGAATGGGGGAGGGGACGCGATAATAATAAAAAAATCCAGCTAAAAGATGGGGAAGATGAGATTCCTTGATACACATCACACACATGTTAACGACTCCCTTTGTTCCTTTTTCTCCCCACCCCCTTGCAATATCCATCTAAAATGTGCCAGATGTGGTGAGTTTTTTGTCATCACTGAGATTCCTCTTCAAACTTTCGCGGTATTACTTTTGTTCCGAAAACGAAAACAAACTAAGAATATTTTCTTATAATTCTTTAACATTAGTATCAATATCAGTACTATATTATCGAATTTCTATTATTGAGTTTCTATAACCTAATCCCTATTATTTTATTTGTGTTATTTTTATCATTTACTCAACTACCTGCCCTGTTAACGGTTACCTGTATTATTTAACATTTTCTAGTTGTAATGTAATGTAGTAATGCGTTTTAGGTACATTTTGCAAGGAAAACGAGTTGTGTTATATAATTTCTATTATTTTATTTATTACTAATATGTTAAAACATTTTTCGTAAAATGTCCCTCCTTAGGAACGATTAGAACCTATCAATTTCCTCCCCCCAAACATACTAAGGAACTGGAAGTGATCTCAATATTTGTAGATTTTTTCCTTCTAGATGTTTTAAAAATGGCTGAGTTAAATACCTGTTTATGCATTTCCACGTTTAGGCCATAGGACATCTCATAATACTACAAAAGAAAGAATAACGTGTTAAAAAATTAATATATATTTGTTATGACCTTCATAACAACGTAGATCACATACCATAACGTAATGGCGCTGCATTTCGGTTTTCTCCGAGGCCAATTTCTCACATTCCAATTTCAAACTATGGTACTGTGCTTGGAGAAAATTAAATTCTTCTTTGATCCGTTCGCAGGTATCGTTCACTGTAAATTTCAACTGTCCAGGAGGCGGAGGCGGACCCTTTGGGGAAAACAAAAAAGACAAAAAATCAGCTTTATTTTAGCATCCAAGACACTCCAACCCCACCTGACCAACCCAATGTCCACGACAAATTCAATTTTCTAAAGTACTTGCCCCGACAATAACTCGCATTTGAGGGCTGTAAAATTAACGAGCGACACCCGTAAAAACGAAAAGCTTAAAATACAATGGCGGGTAAACGAGCACTGCTCATATCGAGATAAAAACCACCAAACCACAAGTCCACACGATAAATTAAAACAGGCTCTCGATAAATCCCTGACGTCATCACTCCCCCTTGTCTAACGTATTCCGAGTCAGTTAACAACCCGCTTTCCATCAGCGATCAATGCGGCTATTAACCCGCAGTCAATATATCGATGAGCAAGAACGGGTTGCGGGGATCCAACCTCCCCTTCTTTTACCACCGTTAGAAGGGGGTGAGGGGAGTTAACAACTTTGCCACCTGCCTCCCAAACATAAGCTCTATATTTCGGAGGGGTAGAGACAGTGAAACCCCTCCTACCTTCCAGCCCTCTGAGGCATGGTCTAATGTGGATGTGGAGGGCGTCCAATACATAGAACATATCTTTACAAACCCCAAAACCCAAGGCATCGTAAACGGGACCGGAGTTCTACTGAGCTTGCGTTGAACTGGTGAGTGATAGAGAGGGTTGTTGTAACAAGCCCGGCTAACTGGGAGGAAGTCCTAATGGAATCCCAGAGATAGAAACGTCACAATAATCCTTTCGCTTCGTGTTGGCCCATACACTTGTTTCTTTCTCGCCGGTCATTTTATCTCGCAACTGCAACAAAAGCTCGCGTACCAAACTTGTGTCATCAAGGCACGCCGAGGGATTCAAATGCGAGAACTAGCCCGTACGTAAATAAAACTGGACAATCAATAAAACTGAACTAAATAACAATTTACACTAAATAAAAAACGTACACTAAATAAAAATGTACACTAAATAAAAATGTAAAATGAATAAAAATGTAAAATGAATAAAGATTTAATCCAAAGAAAGGTTTAATATAAAGAATGATTTAATAAAAATAAAATGTAAAACAAATAAAAACGTACAATAAATAATTAAGCCCACTTTAAGGCTATCAATGATACGAAAGTGGTAACAAGATTGAGGTCAAAACTATCATATAATTTCTTTGTGCTTATACAGTGGAACCCACTTAATTTCATACCGGATAATTTCATAACCCGCTTTAATTCAGGCTGAACATACGGTCCCGTTTTATTCCCATTTAATTCTGTAGAGAGAAGATTCGTTTTATTTCATATCGCATAATCTCATTAACTGCCTAAATTCATAAAAAGTCTTAGTCCCGTTGGGCATTTCAAAATGCTAAGTAACTCCAGCTAATTTCATACGCAATCGCAAGGCCAATTCGTGAAACCAGGAGGCCTCAAAATTCCCAGAAAGGCTTCGAATAAACTCGTATTCGAGCGTAATCTCTTAGCCACGGACCTTTCACCTTTCACCTCATCGTTGACGGTGCTGTGAATCTGGAGGTGCTGTAAATTTTCATTTCGTGTTTCTTAGCCTTGTAAAAGATAACTCCGGATAATTTCAAACTCCGCGTAAATTCATAGAAATCGTTCGGTCCCGAGCCTATGTAATTAAGCGGGTTCCACTGTAATTACAGAACATTTCTTCGAAACAGTACTAAATTTACAAAGCAGTCGGTCAATAGCAGAAACTACTTTTCGTCGTAACTACAAATAGCGCGAACATATAACTAGGGCCGGTAAAAAATCACGATTACACGAAAGCCATCAATTCCGTGATTTTTCCTAAAATTTCATTTTCCCGGAAAAATCGCGAAGTACCGTGTTTTACCGTGTTTTTTGGCGATTACGTTCTCTTTTTAGCAAATTCTTTCCTAAAAAGTATTTTTTTTGTAACCACTAGATATAAGCAATTGTTTCCGATTCCCCACTCTGTTCTACAGGCCTAATTTCCCCCCAAAACACCTTTGCGCACGCGCATAAGTTGTTTTGAGCACATGTTCCCAGTTTCCGCGTGCCTTTTCTTGACTAGTTGTAGTTTATTCCCTTATTTTACAACGTCGCTTCCACGATAGTTTCAAATAAGCACTCTGCGAACACATTCTGCCAGAATGGAGCTAAAACAGTATCCGAAAGGAATTTTACATGTTGATTTGTAAAAAGCTCTTTTCCACGAGTTGCACTGTTACTTTGGATCACACTAGAAAAGGTCCAATTGATCGTCACCATCGAACTTAAGCGCAACGTTAAAAAAGAGGCATCAGAGGTGGACTCCGAATAAATTACTATATTTCTCGCGAATTGCATAGTTCCAAATTACTTCAAACGGATTTTTTTCTTTCTTGCATCAAAGACGAGGTGTAGAATTACGATACATTCATCGGATCTTTAAAAATTGTATTTTTCGATTACATTTTGGACGCAGTATTGAAAGAAGGGCCAACTTTTGTGAACCGTGTCACGATGCCGTGATTTTTCGCCAATTTTTGAATCATAACTGTGATTTTTCGAAAAAAATCCGTGATTTTTAAACAGCCCTACATACAACTAAATGCATTAAGAGTAATGGGACGGGACTATACTAGACTTTTCAACACAGATTCTTACAACATCTTTTATATTTTTTTTTGTTAATGTTAAAATCTTACACACTTTTAAATCTCTTATTAATAATCTTTCTATTCAAACTGTCACGGTGTTGTTGAAAATAATAATCGTTAGCTGTAAAAAATTGCGAGCTTTCAATACGAATAATTTTTCTTCTAAAGAATACTATTTTTTTGAACTGAAACTTTCGAGAGAAATAATGCAAGGTTATGACAGTTTTACAGGCCAGATTCCGAAGCCCAAGAAGTTCCTTTTTCATTTCCGATGCAGAAATGAGGATGCCACCCATTAGATCTCTGACAAGTTGGTCGCAACTTCCACAACCCGCGTGTCGATTGCCTAACAACGCGGTTATGCAAATGAGCAACGGTTTCAGCTATCTGATCCACGTTCTGCCAATTTGATCTCATCCGTGCCTTCCCCAACACTCGCCGCAGCTGCTCGGAAAACTTCCCAACCCTCCTTTCCTCCCTCTATTGTGAAAAAAAGCCCCCCACTCTGAAAACATACAAGCCAGATGTCCTCAAAAGAAGTCAATATTCATTATGCCTCAAAAATAATCTTCAAAAAGAGCTGAATTTTTACCCCTGGTGGATGTCTCGCGGGCGAAGGATACATTTCCAAGACGAGAAAACAATCGGAATGGGGATCAAGGTTTCCAAACCCTTTTCGTTCTCCTTATGAATCCACAACAGGAACTTAACACGCCGTCAATTATGAGCCATGGGAACTTCGACTCAGACCATACAACATGGTTTAGCTTTAATGGCTCCTTTAATCAATTCCAACAAATGACCCAAAGACGCTGGACAAAAAATGTCTCCAGTCCCAAAATCTTTTGCACAAAGTTTTCGTACGATGGCACCTGCAAGCATAAAACAAATATGGGTTAATTACGGGTTAAATCATTCTGAACAGCTGACCTTATCAGTCCATTACCCATTTGCAATCATCCTTAAAAAATAAAACGCCGCGCTAAAACTGAAAAAAAAAGATCAGATAATTTCTGCTACCTTCTTTTCTACATTTATTTTACGAGCCCAAAACATTTCACGTATTCTTCAAGTTCTTATCTTAGCTCCGAGGCTTTTAGCTGAAGTTTTAAAGTTGGCGGATCCGCTAATTTGGCCCAATCTTTTCTCCTCACCCTTAAATGTAGGAAAAGTCCTTTAGAATCCCCAAACGGCCTCCTCTTTTAACCATTTCCTCTCTCTTGCTTACAACGTAATCGCTTTCACCGAGCTCGGTGACCCTCTTCCCCCAAAAAAGCACTTAAGACCCTGCAATCTACCAATATTTTATTATTACTCGATCACCTAATTACAACTGCGGAAAGATACCTACGACTTTCTTGTAAACTTACATCACTTCGCTTTTTGCTTAACTATTTATATAAATATATAAAAAATATCCCACCATCCATAAATATTTTTTAACCCTTTGGGAACAATTTACGTTTCATTAGAAATCCATTAAATATAAAACTTCTGTTAGTATTCGTAGTAGATTAAGCTCTACTTTTCATTGAAACATCTCGCCGGTTAGAAACCCCTAAAGAAATATGCGACAATTAAATTAAACAGAAGGTTGGCAGCAACGAGTAAACGGGTTTTTAATATTGATTGCACGAGATATTTTGGCCGTTAAAAGAATATGTAAAGAATGAGGACAGATTGAGTGCTGCAGTTCTTTTTCTTCTGCCATTTTATCTTGGTAGTGTGGCAGGGGTTCTAATAACCACTAAACCCGAAAAGCTACCGCAGGCAAAAGTACCCGCCCCAACGTGACAATGGAATCGCAAGAAAACACGCCAACCGTTTTCAGAATCGCTGCCACTACGCCAAAGACGACAGACTTTTGCCTACTTTGTCAACATACCAACCTCTTCTTTCCCCATCAGCTAGTAACAATAGAGGCCTTGTCGCCTTATTCGTTGCAATAAATAATAATAATAATAATAATAATATAGCAACGTTCCAGTTGAAGAATGCTTTGTTTCTGAAAAAAAAACAAAGAAAAGAAAACAAAAGATACAGTACACACAAAATCTCGAGTGAACTTAAAAAGCGGGTACGTGGGCATGGGATATCGTGCGTAGTTTGTACAGTTTTTTATCACGTTCAAATCGTCATAATAATATTAATAATAATGTAGCAATGTTCAAGTTTAGGAACGCTCAGGTTCGGAAAGAAGAGACGGAACGAAGCATGGCAAGCCCAATACCACAGAAAGATCCACAGTACACACAAAATCTAGAGTGAACTAAAAAACTGGTACGTGAGCACGAGACATCGTGCGTAGTTTGTACCCGTTTTTCTTAATCACTTTCGAAACTTCATGCAATACACTGTGGTCAAATCAAGTTAGCAGATCCTATTATACGAATACGTGCATTCCGGTTATCCGAAAACAGGTGCCCCACTGTACGGAAATTCAGAAGCACCGGTTATGCGAAATATTGCAGATCCACTTATATGAAGACGGTAGAAAATACTGCTTATAAAAAAATGGGCCACAAAAAAATATGTACAGTGAAATGCAAGTGAGTGTCATTCGTCCCCACGTTTTTTTAATTCTTCTGCTACAGTAAACATAAGATATTCCCTTTTATTCAGTTGGCCAAACAATTATAAACTAGGCTTGCCTAAAATGTTGGCCAATAGTTTTATCATTCAACACAAAAATAGGAACAAAAATAAATAAAGAATGCTTGTTTAGTATACCTTACCTAGGTTGGCCACACACACATATATACACACACGCTATTCAACACATATGCTTGTGCGGGAGCAGAAGACGGCAAATATACACCAAACGACGCCAAAAGGTTTCGAGGGGCCACCGCTTTGCCTTGAGTTAAATCAAAGCCTCGGACAATTTTCTTCCGAGCGCACACCTAACTCGTTAGCACCAATCAACTGTAAATGTGTACACTCACATTCACTTAATCCTTCAACAGCGCTCAAAATGTCGTCCGACCTAAGTGCACAAAGCCAAAGCTCATCCAAAAGGAGAAGCCACAAAATGCGTGTTCGTTGCCAGCAAAACGTTTGGCGTGCCAGTCGCTGGCTCTAGCTTCTGTAATGGCGGCTCTCTAGTCTACCGCTATAGAATAAAGTGAGGAGGAGGCGCCCCCCACAGCCGCGGGCCACATAGTCCAATCAATGCCCCAGCTTCACATAGACCCCAAACTATTTGCCGCTTCCCCTCATCCCCCTTCTTCTCCTCATGAACATGTCATCCACACATCCTCACCCAGAGAAATCTATTCCTTCCTTTGCCAACCTCACCCTCCCTCCTCACCCCTCTTAAAAAAGCACACATGACCTCCCCATTCCTTTTTAACAAAAGAACCCATTTTATGCTTCATTTCGTTGAAGAATCCGCGCGCTTCTGCCATCTGTGGAGCGCTAGCAATACTGAGTGGAGAGTTCGGATATTTACACTCAGAAATGGCGCGAAACTTCGTCGAGCATTTTACAGAAAATGGAGGCTTAATCTCTCCTATTCTACCAAACCCACCGTAGAAAGAAACGCTCATAATTATACTTACTGTAATTTAATGTATAACACGGCTGTTACGTCACAGGGGTAGACGAAGCGACGGCGCGCGCGCAATTCAGTTCGAATTAAGCCAGTGCGACCTTCCCAATGGGAAGAAAAGAGGTGTGTATTAGAGCTTGTTTTCCTTTCTTTGTTGCTTAACGTGGAAGGATTGAAGTTACATAATGAAGACGTAAAGGAATGCACTAAACTAAGAGGACACTTTACACGTGCGCTCAAGATTTTTTTTTAAAGCGGATACTGATCCCTTGTGTACAAGCTAGAAGAGGCATCTGATGGGGTCGGCCTGTACCAAAGTTCGTCTCTGCCTCCATCTTGGCTCGTCGTTGTTCTTTGCATGCCAACGTTTGTGTATACTCTTTTCCTTTGTTGTGGAGTCAGTGAGGGGAAGTACAGTAGACGGAAAGAAGCAGTTCGACCTCGAAAAGTGGCCAGCATTGTTTGCTCTCTCGTGTTCTGTTCGCAGAGTCCGTTTTCGCCGCACTGACTTGAGGAAAAATACGTCGAATCCATTTAAAGTTTCTGTGCACGGATTTCTTTTTCCGTTCGCGCTGCCTTCGTTCTTGTCGTAGAGAGCGACTTCGTGAAAGTGACGCCTTTTAAGTCCAAGGACTTTGGTTTGTTATGGCTTAGAAAACCTCTCTCTTCTCTTGTAGCCTCGGAAGTTTTGTCATGGAATATCGGAATGTCGTATTTAACGCGGCGAGGGATGGAAAATTGCGCCGCTTGAAGGTAATTTCTTTGCCGTAGCTTTTCTCTAATTGTGGACCTTGTTTTTATCCTTAGCCAACTCGGTGCGAACTCAGCATTCTAGTCCGTATTTTACCAGGCTTGTAAACGCTGTCAGTCAATAAAAACCTGTGGAAGCGTGTCGTACACGACACATGGTTAATTGCTCGTATTGTTTGCGTCCCGTAAACTCGTGTCGTCGCCTCTTGAAAACGCTAAATTGAAGGTATTAAAATCAGGTAGATCCTAACGGGACATTAGAGGTTTGTAATCCAGGTCTGTGCTCAAATTCTGGGGAGCGATCGTTTGTGGCATAGCTCCGTTCTTTTGAGGCATTTAAGGCAATTTTAAGGCATGTGTGTAGGTCAACCGTCAGTTTTTCCCCCGAGTCGACAAACGGTGAAGAAAAAATAGCAATAGACACGTTTTGGGAAATCACGTTTCCAACCACGAGCACTGCAAGTCCCCAAGTTCGTTGATGTAACAGTTTTCTGCTTCTTTTTCAGCTAAACAAGGACACTCTAGGCTTTATTACACACCAAGTGCTTCATATTCCCGTTACGAAGGGGAGGAAAAAGGAGTCGAACCCCATCTGTTCCACTTTCCTAATAGGAGGTGACAAAAAAAGATACCGTAAATTGGTTCGTAGTGTTTAGCTGACACAGCCGCTTTACTTCGCCGGAAATTTTTTGAAACGTATTGGTTAAGAGAGACGTTTCAACAAAAGAAAGTTACATGTACCGAAAAGAGTGTCGGGCTGTACACTTTCGATTTCAACACTTCCTCGAGATGCAACGAGTTGACCTATTTCGGTAGATATTTCGCGTTCGCTAGAGTTGGGGAAAAATTGTAGGTCAAATGGCGTCATGTAGCTGTCAGCGGCCGGAGCGAAACGGACATTGCTTCAGCGCCGGATTACGGGATTGGTTAGATTACGCAATGCGCTCTAATTGAGGTAAAGAAGAAGGCAAATTGCAGACTTTGTGAAAACCTTGCGGTAAAGCGTGGTGTCCGCTGATCAGGGTGTGAGAACATCCACTGTCCTGGCGTGTTATAAGTTGCTTTTTGACGATTGGCTTTGCGCCCAACAATTTGAGCTGAAATAAGTGACGTGTACATTACAGTACACACCCATGCGCTGGAAAGAAACAAGAAAGTAGAACAATGACGTAAAGAAATGGAGACAAACAAAAGAAGCGTTAGGTAAACAAGAAGTAAAGCTTGTACATTGAAATAAGAAAGTTTTACTATTGCAACGTGTAAACCGCCCATGAGACTTTAAGTCAACGTTTCTGAATCGCGTACGCCGTTATAGTCCGGATCGTACTCTTATCATTACATCTCTAAACCAGTTAGTTTACTTATTTGATAAGTTGTACATTCAGCAACAATACCTGTTCGAGGGAGGTATATTAACTTGGACAAAAACTTGGCTATTTACGCGTAAGTAGAAGTGTCCTCGACAGCTATGAAAATCCTTCGGATATTCTTGTCCGTCGTGATGAAGAGAACATTAGCATTAATTTCGATTCAGGCTTTTCCTTTAAGAATTTTTTTCTAACCTCAATAACTTTTGTAACATTTTTTAAAACAAATTTTAATATTGGGGAAAAAATAACACGAGTGGCAAATGCATTCCACGTAAACGGGCGAAAAGGAAAAGGTCTTAATGAAGAAAAAGCTAAAGCACGGACAAATGCCTGAAAGTTATCATGAATTACAAAATAACATTTAAATGGAGCTTTTTTTTCGAGAAGTTATAAGGACGTGATTATAAACGAAATTTAGACATTACGTTCTCACATAATAATTTGAGCAACATAAATGCTCGGTGGCCATGAGCTCAGCTCACGCCGATTGAAAGAAAAAAGAAAAAAGTAATGTTTTACGTCCACGGGGATTTTTTTACACTGTTTCTTTAACTTCTTAGCGTTTTTTTTTTGCATATTAATTAAATATACCTGTAGGTAGGCTTTAGCACGTGAAAATCCGGAGTACGTTTTTCAGTTGATTAGATTTTGGATTGGTCGTTTAATAGTGGATCGGATTTTGTCGTTTTTTCTCTGGGCGTTGAGGTGATAATAACAGCAATGAGCATGTAACCAGTGGATGATTAAAGTCAGATTTTGCTGTACGTGTTTTGTTGTTTCTTACAATTTGCAGCCGTTGCAAAAACCATAAAAGAGACAAAGGCACCAGCAATTCCTGAGAATTGGTCAGACAATGTACTTTGAAAGCGCATTGTCATGCAAGCGAAAGTCACGCGGTAGACCGCGTTTTTTATGGATTAAACAAAAGCGGAGTACAAAAAATAACGCATGGACTTTTCCTGGAATCCACAGATTCCCATACGTTAGAACGCACACTTTCCAAAAGACTTTAGCCTTGGAGATTCTGAAACCGAATCCGGTAAATTACCATCGCCGTAGCTTATCTGTAATTTAGTCGTTTTTTGTAAACATGACAAGCTGTCTAGTTTTCTTTATTTTTCTCCAGGAAGAAAAACAAAACACAGGTAATCAGCCAAAAAGTTTGAATTGCCTTGGGAATCTTCAGTGCGGTTGAGTTATGCCGTAGATTCATAATTCAATGTGGCAACTCTTCAAATTGGGTATTGTGTTTTGTATTCCGTTCTGCAAGAAGATTTATTGAGTACCAAATTTTATGGTAGGGAGATAATTCACGGGGAAAACCATGGCGTTTAAAAGCCAACTACTCCCATGTTCGCCTTATGGGCGATCGAGTATTGCGTAGAAAAAATCGTACTAAAGAAAAGGATCATAAGAGCAAACCAAAAATCCACGAAAAACGAATTTCTACCTTTGTTGTATGCATAGCTCGCAATTTCGTGTGATTTGTATGTCAGTTCTGTTACAGATAGCAGTTAAGTTACCTATTGGCAAAGCATTTTGTCATATTAAAGTAGTATTGTAACAGGTCGTCTCAGTAATAATTCAATCAATTTTAGTTATTTAGCAGTGCAATAAAAAAGTAATCGGTTTGATTCTGGCGAATCCGAAAGTTTCAGGTCAAACGTAGAAATTATATCCAAATGCTAACGCAGTAGGATATAATTTGTAATCCTGATTCTAAAAACCCTAACTTTAATCCTGTCTAAAAAAGATACTGCCGCGGGTTTATTCAATAAAAAATCGCTTTATGTGTTTGTTTTTTGTTTTGAATGTAACATATGAATTGCATAACTTTGTCTGTGTTCTTTGCTGTTGCACGTAAACAGGATTTGTTTACAGTTTTTCCGTCTTTCGTAATAGAAATACTGTTAAGGTCATTTGGTGCTATCGGTCAATTTAAACGCAATTAGCCAGGAAGTTTACATAGTACCGGCTGTTTCGGCCTTGTATGCGGTAGAATGGTCTTATGAGTCTCATGGCGGTATTCACTGAAAGATGGTACATGCTAACGAAAAGAAAAAAACAGCGCTCAAGGAAGAAGCTTCGTTGTGTACCATAACTCACGGTTCAGCTACTTCCGCCGTGGACGACCTTGAGTTCTTCATCAAATTTTGAGTTACGTTTGAATTGTTCAAAACTGTCGCATCCAAATGCCCAAAATGGCAATAAATTTAGCCCAACAAAATTGCGTCAGTCTCCACAAACACGTTGATCTGGTTCGCCCAGAACCTTCTAGTCGTTCACATGTTCTTTGCTTTGACGTCATTGCAACAGAATAAGACGTTGCCCGTGTACTGTAAATTGTTTACCGCCCAAATTTCTATGACTGTTGTAGACTGCTTTTTGTGGCCGTGTCTTCTCTTTTCGTTTTTTTTTTTTTGGGGGGGGGGGGTAATGGGGGTCTTCGGATGTTCCTGGTTATAGCTAACATGTTTTAGCCCAGCTTGGGAACCAGAAACTCGCAGCTTAACCTTGGAAATAAAAAAGAATAGAGGCTTCTTGCGAGCAACATACGTCAAGGCTTTTTTGTAGCGTGCATTATAACATCTCCTGGTGAACACCTTTAATGACAAACCAGTTCCCATGTCGCTACAATGTTAAACGCATCTACAGTGAAGCCCCCATTTACGCGATCTCGTTTTACACGGTTTTACTTTTACGTGGTTGCAAATTTTGGTCAAAATTCGCCACTAGATATCACTTTGCCTAATTTTATACACCTTAAAATCTACTGTTGCGTAGCAACATACTGGGTGTATTAGGCGAAAGAATTGTGCGTAGTGACTGCGTAAATTTTGGCGTAACTATAACATTGCCGATGCCATCAAAAACATAAAAAAGGGATAGAATGATCTAAAGAGCTCAACCATGAATGCTGAATGGAGAAAGATTTGGCCAGATTTCGTTTCAAGCTCAACAGGTGATTGTAGTACACTGCAAACTTCTAATGATGACGTTGCTGAGATAGTAGCACTAGGACAGAAATTCGGAGGTGAAGGGTTTATTGATGTAAATGCTGATGACATCGAAGATCTCCTAAAATCATACGACGGGGAATTGACAACGAGTGAACTCATTTAGTTGAATCAAGAAGGACACAACGAAGAAGAAGAGCAAGAAAAAATGAAACAGAAGTCTGTTTCCTGTTCACTACCCAGAATATTAAAGCTTCCATAGAAGTGATGCAGGTTGCCATTGATTTTACCAAAAATAGGGATCCTGATTGCGAAAAAAGCTGTCCAGTCGGCAATACCTTGGAATCGCACTTGCACCGCGTAAGCTAATGGTGAACAAAGGACAGCGAATAAGCAGACAATTGAGAAATGTTTTCAGTGATTGAGGCGGTTGTCAGACATTTAATCTGGTGACTAGCAATCAAGGTGGTGATTACTGTAAACTTTGTATGCTAAGCGTTCCTAATGCTTGTGATTATTTTATACATTCGGAAGTAAGTAATAATTACTTGAAAACACAAAATTATAATTTAAACCCTTTTATGCATACACGAGTAAAAAAGATTTTTTTAATTCGATAAGAGTAAAGTGTTTTGAACGTAAAACGCACCCCTATCTTTCCTATGTATTACGCGGTTCACTTAACGTGGTTTCTGTTTACGCGACATTTTTTGTGGAACCGATCTACCGCGTAAATGGGGATTCACTGTACGCAATTTTGCAGACGGCCAAGGTTCGTTTTTTCCCCCTCCAGATCTTTTTTTATTCGTCTTTCATATTCGTTACATAAAAATTGTCTTTGAAAACGGTCTGAGGTCCAAGGGGCCCATGATAGACAAGATCTTGAAAATCACTACCGACTGACGAATTCCTCCTCAGCCTTGAAAAAAGTTCACGGAGACGAGATCTCTTCCTACTTCCGCCATACGAGAAGATGTTCTTCACCTAGGGCGGGGCTTGGTGCACGCACATTCGAGGCGGAGCTTGCTGGGCGAAAGTTCTCGGTTTTGGCGGGGCGTAAGTAACCCCAAAAAGCTGGCAGAGGTTCGGGAGCTGATAAAAGGGACATTGTTATCCTGAGCTGGGCCAGTAGTCATTCTGCGTTCCAAGTTGTCCGATGGTGTTCACTTGCCATGGAAGATTGTTCAGTCGCGACAAGTTCGCTGTCTCGTAGTGCATCCATGTTCAGAACCCTGTCCTGTCACGGAATTGCGACGACTGTTGCTGCGTTGGTGCAATTGAGAACGGGAAACCGGTGACCCAACCGCAAAAAAAATAATCATTGAACACTTTCTCGTGTGCCGCAATCAACCCTCAAACCTTTTAGGAACGAGCGTCAAGCAAAAAGAAAACGTTTTTCGGGTGAACGAAAAAGAATTGGAAAGTGGTTGCGCTCTACAAAGTTTGAGCGAATAGTAGAGTCAGAGCATAAAGGGACAAACTTTCTATTAAAAACCACAATAAGGCGTTGAGTATTCGGTAGCATGGCGTCAAACGTGCAACACGGTGACGGGAACGGTGGCAAGAGGCCCCGAGGATTGGCGTTTCCGCCAGCGAGGAATCATTCCAATTTGGTGCAAGAAGTGCAAGAGTTGCGGAGCCGAAGTTCCTCAGCGGTGACAAGAGGAGCGGTGCCGCCGTTGGCGACGGCGGCGGCGTCGTGGGCCATCGCGGAGGCGGTTAACCATCATGTGGTACGCGTGTCGTACGGCGGAACCGGGGACGGAGAGGATTCCGCCGCAGCGGCGGCTGGGGTGATTCTGGGAGCTGTGCAGCCAGTGGACGGCGGTGGCCACTTTCAGCCGCCGTACGAGGTTGCGGGAGTTAACCAAGCGGTAAGCGTCTGGCTCACTGCCTTTCGCGGGCAAGGACTATTTTTTTAAAGGCCACTGGATTGCACTTTCTCTTCAGGGACAACCCTCATGATCGTTTTCGCGAAAACCGTCAGAGGTTTCTACAATATTTTTTTACAGTAAAGTTCAAGCTCAGGAAATTTGGAAACCTATGGAAGATATTTTTTTAAAAGGCCTTATAGGTAATTATGAGGAATGCGACAAAGCAGACGTGTGTCTAGTCTCCCCAAAATGATCTTCGGGACCTTTTTGTTATGACGAATCCAAATCTAGGTCTCCATACAATCAGAGGTTCAAGTCCAAATCCTAGATTTAAAAAATGCCTAAACTAATATTAAGCTCTTTTAGTGGATTTGACTGATTCGTGTGTTTTGGAATATAAAAAATTACTTGAAAAAAATACTTAAATCAGTCTTTTAGTGGGTTAGACTGATCCAAACCGCTTCAAATATTATTTCCAGAGGAAATGCGGTGAAGTTAGGGAAATTAGTGAAGTTTATTAGTAAAGTTTGTCCTTTACTTTTAAGAAATAGTTGTCTGTGCAAGGATTCTTCATGTTTTGCGAAGCTCAAATGTTGAATAAAGAGAACCCAGTTTATATAGTGCTTCGGTCAGCCATCTAATTCAGTCATTGAATTAGGTCAGCCTAATTAATCTTAAATTGAATTTCAAGGTGTGATGAATTGCAATGTCGAAAGTACGAAGACCTCTTTAAAATGATATGCAACAAAAAGTTGAAAGAGGGGGGAAAATACCAACCGCTTTCGTAATCTTTGGTTGTTACGCTGTCGTGAAGTGAAAACGATAACAAGGCTATAATTTTCCTTGTCGAACATTCGAAAAAATAGCTTTCAGATCTGCCCAGGAAAGTCCACTTTTGTATTTAAGCCCGTTTAAAAAAAAATAAATTCAAACGGCTCGCTTTCAAATCAAGTTCAAGTTCAGATGAATGCAAAAAGAGCTTGTCAAAATTGTCAAGCCTTGTCTTTGTTAAAAAGTAGCCTTAAATCAGACTTTAAGTCCACCTCAAGTCCAAATCAGCACAAGTATGCAACAATGTTTACGACATCACGATAGAGTGCGAAAAAATAAAATTTCCTCCGTTTGCATTCCAGACTTTGTCATTTCTAATCTTATTGTCGAACAATATTTTAGAAATATGTTGCGGTTTTTGCGAAAACTATCATGGCGGTTTCCCATTTAAGTTTCCCACGAAGAGAAAGCACCCTTCTCTTATAGACGATTACATAGAAAACTTGCGTGGACGATTTTGCATTTCCCACTCAGTGATTCTCATAGTAATCTTGAGAGTAAAGTTTTAATGGATAATCCCTAAAATCTTACGAGGAGATATCTTTGAAAAAAGGCTAATAAGGAACTTGCTTGTTTTTTCCTAAATTCTGTATTTTGAAATTTCTCCACGTTAGATTCCAGGTATTGTTAATTTCAAAATTGTGGTAGGAGAATTTTCAAAAAATACATAAAAGCTATCGAAAAATCATCCACGCAATTTCCTCGTTTCTCTCATTTAACCAATGTAAAAGAGGAGAAAGAGTACACAATGGCCACAAAAGAGTACACAAAGAGTACACAAAAAAGTGAGAAAACAGTAATCTAAGAACTGGGGGTGCCAGTTGTAGGGCAGAGTAAGGATTCGGCATTGAAATGTCTTAGTTCTCTTTTGGGGAACCGAGTGTAAGCATTGTTGATGATTGTAAGCTCAGGGACTTTTGCATTACCATAAGATTTGCATAAAGATGATGTAAAAGCGAAAAGTTAGTGCGTAAGCAGTTATGTAGTTTCAGATTCGAAAAGAGAAGTTGCTATTGGTTTTATTGTTGAAATCAGACGCTCTCACTCTTTGAGCTTCGATTGCAAAAGACCAGACTGATTTACCACCAGGTTGCTATCGAAGGTCGTCCTCAACGTGGGAAGAGCCCAGAAGAGAGTTTTTGGTACAACAAGAGCAACACTGGGAGGGCGTGGCGGACAAACTGAAAGCCAAGGTCTATGCCCAAAGGATGATTGTGTTCTGTTCCCTTTCTAGTTATTTTTTTTAATTCCGATGAGATAACACGTATTCTCAAGCCTGTCGTAGTTGCCAAGCAGTTAAACCGGCCTGCATAGACACGTAATATTACAGTAGAGGGTATTTATTAAAAAAAAGACTAGAGGCCTAAACAGCGGGGTTTCAACCAGTGGGTAAAATGTAAGGCGTTCGTGAAGGACAGTTCCTTTAGATTTTATGAGCGCGTAGTATATTGCGAGTACTAGCAAAGTATTCCCAACGTCTACCAAATTAAAAAGAAAATGGAGTTCCCGAACAGCGTAGAAAAAATGAAAAGGAGATCGTGGCCCAAGGTTGAGAACTCCCCTGTTGTACAGTTATGGCTTTGTGAAGTATAACGCGGAGGTTGAATTACGCCTGGCAAGGTTGATCAAGGTACAAATTGTGGATTTTGTTCTTGGAAGTCGTTTCGAACTGAATTTGAAGAAAGCAGAGGGAAGTTGAACACCTAGAAGGTTTCTGGCGACGTTTTTTGAAAGTTATGGAAATTAACATTGGCCACGCGACTCGTACCCATGACAGTAGAGTATAAATGAACAAAAAGTTGGGTAATGAAACACTCCAAGTCGACCGTGTGAATAGCGGCAGTAACCTTCTAATCGGTTGCAATGAATACAGAGAATCAGTAAACTGGTCATTAAGGTCACTGTGTTAAGGTCTTTTATTTTTCATTGAATGAATGGGAGAAACGAGAAAATTGCGTGGACGACTTTTCCGTAACTGCTGCTTATTTTTGGATCATTCTTCGACCAAAATTTTAATGTTAATAGTACCTAGAATCTAACGTGGGAAAATTTTCGAAATTCAGAATGTTTGGGGGAAAGCAGACAAGTTCCTTGAACAATTGTATTGATAAATCATTTTCACCTTTTTTCTAAGATATCTTTTGGTAAGATTCTAGGGATTATCAATTAAGACTTTACTGTCGAGATTACTTTGAGAAACGTTGAGTCGTAAATGCAAAATTGTCCACGCATGTTTTCAATGTACAGTACTCGGCACATAAAACGACACAAACAAACCGTCGTATGCCTAACGGCCTGGCAGTTGCGCGAGTGGTGTCCCACTTTTTCATTGTTCGAACGTTTTTGACCCGCAACAAGGCTTCCTCACAGTGGCGTGGGACGTTAGCAATAGGACGGTTTGTTTGTGTCGTTTTATGTTCCGAGTACTGTACAGTCGAACCCACTTAATTGAATATCGCTATGTGAATACTCCGCCTAAAAAGGAAAGTCGACTGTCCTGTTTTAAGCCTATTTCGTTCAATCTAAAACTAGTCAACTTTACTGAAGAATGGATAATTGAGTATTCTATTTATTGCAACACTGTTTGAATCCCCGCTGTAAATCTTACAGTGCTAAATTACTTCGTTCATGTGAATACGGAGCTGGGGCATAATCTTAAGACACCAGAAAGCCGCAAAATTTCAGGTAATGCTTGAAAGTTCTTATGCCCCAAAGAAAGACTCAAACCTTTCACTGTCATCTTGGAGCTTTCACCGTTGACGACGTACAAATTACGCCGATTTGCCAAGTTAATGTTCAGTCGCCAAGTTAAAACATTACAGCAAACATATCTAAAAGAAAGAACAAAATGTTGTATCTAGCTCAGTGAAGTGGAATGTTAAAACTCCTAGAAAAGAAAGAGAGATAATTGTCAGTTGCTCAACGATTCGAACCAGTAACGGAACATTCGCTTCCATCATCATTAGCGTCCGTTGCAGGCAATTGGTGTCGTTCATCGAATAGATAACACGGGTTGTGAAGGATATGAGCAGTTTTTAATGACATTCTTGCACAATACAAAAGACAAGAACGCAAAATAGCGTTCAATCATAAATGTCGTCACAAAAATAATTGTTAACAGCTTGATGAGTCTAATTATTATTCCAGGATAGTACAGATTTATTATTACCTCGTTCCATAAGCTTTTAGCATGCTATATTTGCAACTTCGGATGTTTAAATACTCCGCATATTTGAATATTGTCCGTCTAGTCCCGAGCCTATTCAAATAAGCGTGTTACACTCTAATTAAAACAACTTTGTGAAGCAGATTTGGAAGTCGGGTTCACCCAGCCCGTAGCACGGCTGGGTGAAGTATCAATATAACATACCTTTAAAAAAACTCATAATTAAAAATAATGGTAAAATGGTAAACGCGTAAACGAGTTCGATTTTCTTTATCCGAGAGTAACAAACCAAGGTGCAAGTTGCGCTTTTCTGATTATGGTTTATCCTCTGGAATAGAACTCGTCCCACAAACCGGAGAACTCTTTCCGTAACTTCTTTTCCGGTATTTCGCGAAATTCAGAAAAACTCAGCCATTGACGTGTGAGATCATTGTAGAAGATAGCTCGGACATGAAAGTTTCGCGAAGTGCGAGACCGTAATGGCTTCTCCGAGCCATACGTGCTTTGCAATAAGAACACTGTTGAATTTGTGTTTTAATGCCTGCTTTCTTTTTCTTTTACAGTTGTTTCTTGACCATCGCTCGAGAGACGAAGTGTCACTGCTCGTGTCAGCACGTACGAGTGGTGCAACGCCACTACTCATGGCGTGCCGCAATGGACACTTGGACGTAGTGGAGTACTTGGTTGAGAAATGTCAAGCTGATATTGGCCAATCCGGAGCAGGTGTGTGGCGAACTCGTTTTCTCTTTCCGTTCTATCTTCTTCTTCTTCTTGTTCTTCTTTGGCTTTGTGTGTGTGTGTGTGTGGAGTAGACGATTAATCAGAGTTCTCTCATAGTGACATTTGATGGCGAAACAATCGAAGGAGCACCGCCATTGTGGGTAGCCGCAGCGGCGGGTCATTTGCCGGTCGTGCGGTATTTGGTCGCCAGGGGCGCTTCGGTCAACTGCATCACGAAGACCAATTCCACCCCGTTGCGGGCCGCGTGTTTCGATGGGCATTTGGAGATCGTCCGTTTATTGGTAGAACACGGTGCAGGTAAAAAGAGGAAACAGAAGAAAGCAAGAACGCGCAACGGAGAAGACCGTTTCTCAAGCGGAGCAAAAAAACCCGAGACCAACTCCTTCCATTTTTCAATTCATTGTATATTCTTACCAAGTTATGGTTTGGTTCTTTTGTGTATAGATATTGAAGTGGCGAATCGTCACGGCCACACGTGTCTCATGATTGCGTGTTACAAAGGCCACGTGAATATAGCAGGTTACTTGCTTCAGTTAGGCGCTGACGTCAACCGAAAGAGCGTCAAAGGCAATACGGCCTTGCATGATTGCGCCGAGTCGGGTTCCTTGGATATTATGCAGATATTAATCAAACATGGCGCGAAGATGGATGTCGATTCATACGGTAATTGGAGCTTTGATTTACAGACCCTTCCTTTGCCATTTTTCCGTGTTTTACTGCATTTCAATTCCTTCATTTTTTAATTGCAAGATTAATTTTCTTTTTGTCTGCATTCCGTTTCCTTCATTTTGAATTTCAAGACTAATTTTCTATTTTGTATTCGATTTCCTTCATTTATAATTTTAAGATTTATTTTCCTATTTTGTATTCCATATCCTTCGTTTTTAATTTCAAGATTAATTTTCTATTTTTCTGCATTCCAAATTCTTCATTTTTAATTTCAAGATTAACTTTCTAGTACTAAAGTGTTTTTTCTTGCGTTCTTTGTGAGGTGGAATTTTAAATTAATTACTGGATGCTTTTACTTTTGAAGGGATGACACCTTTGTTAGCGGCTGCTGTCACTGGTCATGCTCACATAGTAGAATACTTGGCGAATGAGAAAGGTTTCGTGTCACGAAAGGAAAGAATTGACGCTTACGAGTTACTGGGAGCTACTTACGTTGATAAAAAACGCGATATGCTTGGTGCCCTCAAATTTTGGAAGCTTGCTATGGAAGATAGGTAAAACAGCTCGTTGTACGGCGTACCATGTTTGGAACTGGTATACTAAATCATAATAAATCATGCGAAATAATAATTAATAAATTTAATAACACTAATTATTAAATAAATTCACAACAATAGTAATAAATTAATAATAATATTTTTTTAAAAATACTAACTAATTCACAATAATAGTAATAGATTCATAATAATAAAAATTAATTCGCAATAATAGTAAAAATCCAGAATAAATAAAGAAAAAATACTCATGTCCATAGGTACGAAGGCGGCCCGCCAGTATATCATAAACCGCAAGGCTTGTCTCCCATTGCTGCTTTTGAAAACTGCACGGAAGCGAACACGATGGAACAGCTTGAAGAAACGGTGTCAGATCCGGACGAAATGCGCATGCAAGCTTTGTTAGTGCGCGAAAGGATTCTCGGTCCCGCCCATCCCGAAACCTCCTATTACATCCGTTTCCGCGGGGCGGTGTATGCCGATACGGGCAACTTCCAACGGTGTATCCGCCTCTGGATGTACGCGCTGGAGATGCAGCAATCTATGCTGGAGCCCTTGAGCCCGATGACGCAATCGTCGCTTTTGTCCTTCGCGGAGCTTTTCAGCTTTATGATGGCCGAAAGAAGTACTGGCGTCGGTTATCGAGTGCGAGAAACCAACGCAGGTGGCGTTCTCAATAGTCATAGGGGAGAAATGCCCCTAGGCGGAGCGGGAGTAGCTCCGCCCGCCGAAGCACGCATCAGCCCGCCCAGACCGTACTTACGCAACCCGCCGCATGTGCCTACTGTCGCTTTTGCTGACGTCATGGCGGTGCTGAACCGCGCCATTCGGGAAGTCAAGATTGGGGCGGTGCACCTGAACAAGTTGTCGTTGAATGACCGCGATAACGGTTCTTTCCATCGTACACTGATCATCGTCCTCAACTTGTCCTTCCTCCTGGCCAAAATGCAACCGCATTTCACGCCAGCCCAGGATTACGCTCTCAAGAAAGTCATGTTTGACCTAATCAAATTACATTTGCGGGGAAGAAACGGGTTTACACTCTTGCATTTAGCGTGTGCGAAAGATGCGTCCGCCGTAGGACGGTATCCGATCTGCAATTTTCCTTCCCCTGAAGTCATCCATTTACTGTTGGAAACGGGCGCGGACCCGAACGCGATGGATGACGCGGGAAACACCCCGTTGCACGTGTTGGCTTGGTCCCGGCCGTGCTCGCCCACTGCCGCCCTGGCGCTGCTGAAGCGAGGTGCGCATTTGGATCGGATTAACGGCGAAGGGAAAACGTTTGCGGATTTGCTGGGTCAGAATCAAAGATTGCATGATGTGTTGCCCCCCGTCAAGTATCAAAGCTTGCAGTGCTTAGCAGCCAAAGCTGTTCGTCGCTATGGTTTGCCTTATAAAGGAGTCATCCCTGTTCATATGGAAAGTTTTATGGCGTTCCACTAACCGAAAATAAAAAAAAATTAGTCGCTAACTTGCAATACTGTCGGTTGCTACGCGACACTTGAGTCTGAAAGAAAAGTAAAAGATAAAAGGGTGGATTAACGTCTCATACGTGCTGTACAGAAATAACAATAATAGCTTCAGTTGTAAGAGGAACTTATTACGGTTTGTTTTTTGTGGGCTTGTCTATAGAAAATCGGATAAAAAAATACAAAATTTGAAAATCACGACGCTTGAAAACATGTCTTTTTCCTTGTGCTTTCGCAGCATTGTGGGCATTAATATTAAGCTGACGGCGCATAGAGCAAAGCAAACGCTCGCTATCTTGTTTTATTAATCATTTCAGTTGAATTCGATTCAAGTAATTGATCACTTCATTCTATAAAAATCACTTCAGTTTTGGATCCTAGCAACTTTGACTATATAAAAAAATCTGCAGAGGTGTCTCGTCTAAATCTGGCATATACCAGGCACGTGCGTTTTTTTAATGTTTTAAACAAAAGCGAAATAAAAAATAACACGTGGACTTTCCCTGGAATCCACAGATTCTCATACATTCGAACGCACACTTTTTTTTATAAAATAAGATAGCTGGCATAGGCTCTCGCCTGTTGCCGCAACTATATTAGCCAGTTTTGTGTAATTATTACAAGTAATGGTACTTTGTAATGCCAATTACTTTTCTTAAAGCAACTGTAATGTACTCGTTACATTTTTCGCTCAGTTGAAATGTAATTTAATGTACTCATTACATTTTACTTTATCGAAAATTGTAATGTAATTTACTAGTAAATTAAAAAGGCCAAATAACGTTACAATCACAATTACTTTGGTCTCTTAGAGGAAAAGTAGAAAACCTGTAAAGAAAGGGGGAAGGGAAGAAGTTGTGCTTTGGAACTTCGCTGCTTTAGATCGACTAAATTGTGTTGTGAAGGGAGGGGGGTGGGGGTGGAGTGACGGGTGGGCCAAGATAATGTTTTGCAAGTAGTGAGCTACGGAAAGGCAAACCTTACCGTTGACCTCTGTTTCAGCTGCGTTATTCTTTATCTACCCGTTTCTTCGAGTAGGGAAGGGGAGACAGTTTTGTTAGGGGTTGAAGAAAAGAATACGCAAAACTTAGTATTTTCGGATGTCTTACCCAAACCAGACGTGTGTTGGTAACAAGTAACATTGTGAACGAAAGGTATAAGCGTTAAAATTTAGTTAAAAATTTAGAAAATTGGAATAGTTTTCAACGTAAAAAACACATTTTTACCGAAAGAAATGGCAAAGTAATGCATTACTTTACAAATGTAATTGTAATATGACGATTATTTTCGTTATTCAAGTGTAATTGTAATGTAATAGTAAACTTTATATAAAAAGTAATTGTAATGTAATAATATTCATTTTTTGAAAAATTACACACACTGATATTAGCACATTCGTCGATACAAACGTCGATATAAACATTACTTTGCACGAGTCGAACGACTCGTTCGACTCGTTGCACACTTTCCAAAAGGCTTTAGCCTTGGAGATTCTGAAAGCAAATCCCGTAAACTACCATCGCCGTAGCTTATCTGTAATTTAATGTTTATTTTTATAGACTTGACAAGCTGTCTAGTTTTCTTTATTTTTCTTCAAGAAGACATACAAAATGCAGGCAATCAGCGAAGAAGTTTGAATTGCCTTGGAATCCTACGTCAGTGTGGTTGAAATATGCCGTCGATTCATAATTCGGTGTGGCAACTCTTCCAAATTAGGTATTCTGTTTCGTACTCCGTTCTGCAAGAAGATTTATTGAGTACCAACTTTTTATCGAGATCATTCACGGGGAAAACCATGGCGTTTAAAATGATAACTAGACTACTCCCACGTTTACCTTATGGGCGATCGAGTATTGCACAGAAAAATTCTTAGTAAAGAAAATTACTATAGACTAAACCAAATATCCACGAAAAATGAATTTCTACCTTTAGTGTACGCATAACTCGCAGTTTCTTATGATTTGAATATCAGTTCTGTTACAGATAGCAGTTAAGTTGCCTATTGGCAAAGCATTTTGACATATTAAAGTAGTATTGTAACAGTTCGTCTCATTAATAATTCACTCAATTTTAGTTATTCAGTATTGTAATAAAAAGCACCCGTTTTGTTCTGGCGAATCGGAAGTTTCAGGCCAAAACTAGAATTAATATCCTAGTGCGCACATACTTTCCTTTGCTTTATTTTTTATTTTGCATGTCAAATACAAATTGCGTAATTAAGTGTGTGTTCCTTGCTATTACACGTCAAATAGTATTTGTTTACAGTTTTTCCGTCTTTCGTAATAGCAATACAATTAACCTCCTTTGGTGTTGTCCATTTAAACGCAATTAGCCAGGAAGGTTACATAGTACCAGATGTTTCGGCCTTGTATGCGGTAGAGTGGTCTTATGAGTCTCATCGCGATAATCACTGAAAGATGGTACAGTACATGCTAACGAAATTAAAAAAAGCGCTCAAGAAAGAAGCTTCGTTGTGTACCATAATTAACGTATCAGCTACTTCCACCGTGGACAACCTTGAATTCTTCCTCAAATTTTGAGTTACGTTGAATTTTTCAAAACTGTCGCACCCAAATGCCCAAAATGGCAATACATCTAGCCCAACAAAATTACAATCAATCTCGACAAACACGTTAATATGGTTCGCCCAGAACCTTCTGCTCGTGTGTGTTATATACAGCACGTCGCAGAAGCAACGGTACCAAATCGTTTGGGATTGACTTTATAACGTTATGTACTTAATGATCGTACTCTGCATAACGGTCCATTACACATGTTTCACTACACATTGGAACATGACCACGATGGTAACAAGTTTATTGAACTCGTTTACTTATCAAAACTTAGGTTCGATAGTCTTGAACGTTAATTCCAATTGCTTCAATTCACATCGCGTACCATCTGTGGAAACGCTTGAACCTGGTTTGACGAATAATGCCCTACGGAACTGGCCCGAAAGGAGGAAAATTGAAGTTATGCCATGTTAAACAATAGAAAGTCATTGCGCCGTTTCATTTTTTCGAGTGTTTTTTGCTTGGGAACTGCGGTCAAGGACACTTAGGGCACTATGTTGAAACACTTCACGAAGTAGTACAGAAGTGCTCGGGATATTCGAACCATAATGAACTTAACATAACCGTCCTTCTAAGTATTTCGGTTGAGTAAGAATTTGTAAGCTCTCGCCTTATGTAATGGACATGGTTCCAAAATCAATCATTTCTTCAATGGTATTGTCCGAAAGAGGGTGCAAACACCGCTACACATATAAAATTGGTTATTTAAATTAAAAAAAAGGAGCGCACGCAATTTGCATAGTCCAGCTATGTTTCTCATGTTTCTGAGAATTCTACGTTCGTCAAACGTCGAAAGATACAACTGGGACTCAAATGACAGCTCTCTGGGGCAGGAACGATTTGATACTTGACAAAAAGTTGCATCCCTTTCTCTGATCAATCAGGAATCCTCTCCCTAAAGGAAGATTCGCGTGAACCTTGAACGTTTTATCAAATAGATAACGAACAGAACACAACAGATAGTAAACTGCCCCGTTTGTACTATTAGAGTGAACTCTGACGCTTTCAGTAGTGTGCTAGTAGCTCTAGCATTACTTCAAATTTTGCCTAATCACCTGTTCACCTTGACCTGCCCGAAGTGTTGTGTTTGTCAGTGAATTTTCCTCTATATAGTTTTACCTCCGTTGCAGTTGAAACTTGAGAACAAAGCATGCTATTTACTCCTAAAGTGCGTTCGTGGATCATATGGGTGCTGATAGCCATCGCCTCGGTGGCCGGTTTGTATCGGTTAGTGCCGCAGGGCTTCCTCTTACTTATTGGCGCGCTTTACGGGGGATTTCAACTTGGCGATTTGATTTATAAAGGCTTTTGCTTAGCCATCCCACGATCGCTCATTGACGACAGGAGAAATAAAGCTGTTGTAATAACAGGTATAGTATTAGTTAGGTATAGTTACCCACAATCCGTTTGCAATCACCCACGTACTTCCAACAGTTAAAACTTTAAATAGGATGCGACAGTGGGTTTGGCCATGCATTGGCACAGAAGTTAGATTTCCTTGGTTTGAAAGTCTACGCCTGTTGTCTCAATTCCAATGGAACTGGCGCAAAAGAATTGAAAGCACTCTGTTCAGATAAAATCGAGGTGGTACAGATGGATGTGACCAAAGATGAAGAGATTGAACGACTTGTCAGTTACGTAGCCGCGACATTGGGCGAATGCCGTAAGTCTTGCCTAAATTCATTATAAATTGTGTGACTCGTCTGGTTATATTTTGCAGAATTATGGGCTGTGGTGAACAATGCCGGTGTTGGAGCTTTAACGGAATTTGAGTGGAGTTCCGTGGACGTGTTCAAAAGAACATTGGACGTTAATACCTTCGGACCGGCTCGCGTTTCAAGAGCCTTTCTTCCTCTCCTCCGCGAAGCTGGACAAGGCCGTATTGTTATTACTGCCAGTCTCGCAGGTGGACTGTTGCTCGTAACTAAGTTAACTGGTTTTAATTCTTAGCACTTTTGTTATACAGGCAGAGTGACATTCCCTGGATTTATACCCTATGCTGTTTCCAAATCTGCAGTAATTTCCCTTGCAGATGGTCTTCGACGCGAACTAAAGAAATGGAACATAAGCGTTCATACTATTGAACCGACTGCGTACAAGTAACTGTGAATTTGTACATCTATGTAATGTTTCTCAAGCAGTTTCTGTTTAAACGGTTCCTGGATATAAATATAAGCTATTTTCAGTAAAATAGCTACGAGTTTGCTAATTCCTGTCCACATAGAACTCCGATTTGTTCCAAAAAATTGGCATCGGAACAAATTATCAAGACATGGAATCAGTGTCCTGAGGACATTCGAGACGCATATGGAGAAGCTTACTTCGAGGATTACCATCGTTCGGTCATAGATCATCTTTCTGCTAGCCGTCCCAACATCCACGAAGTCATCGATACAATGGTAGATGCCATTATTGGAGAATCACCCCAGGTAATAGCTTTCAAGACAAAAGACTGGCGACTGAGTACTTTTTGTTGTATTTAGCCACGTTACGTGCCGAATTCCATGGTCCAGTTTCGTACTCGGTTTTTGTTATCCTTGCCGATTGATTTGCTTGACCTTTTGCTAAGCCGCTTTGGTCCGAAGCTACCACCTGCAGCTCGTACATTTTTATTCGACTTTAGTTTTTGGGAAAAATAATACTGTTTTCTTTCACAGGATATCCTGGACGGCGTTTACTTCCGAAACGTGACGAGTTAAAAGCGGAAAGAATGTTTTAGGCCTTTTGGACAGAATAACTAACATCAGTTCTGATTCTCGTTAGTTTTGTCGCGTAAGAGAAGAGTTATGATTGCATTATGGTCGATGCAGGAGTCGTCGGTATGCGTAAATGTACCATACCATAAACACTAATGATATGTAACAATGATGGAAGTTCAGTAAATTCGGTCGTCAGCAGGCGAAGCCTACGATGGCATTCAAATTGGAAAAAGACCGAGCTAACAAAGCGTCCTAGTGAAAAGGGTCCTAAGCTATTATTTATTGCCGAGTTCTAGTCTTTTCGTAAATGATCTTGGTAACATTTTCAAGAATACTGCAATGATTGCTGTGAAGAAAAGTAAAAGGAGAAAAAGGCGCCAATTTATTGGTGTTGTTACGTACGCAATATTATTAACCCTCGAGTCGTTTAATACGTCCATCTGAACAGCTTTTGATGCATTCTAGATAGTGATGTTACGTTTCCTACCTAGAATACTAGACTTTTCGGAAGGCTGCAAGAAATCTCTTATAACCCCTCGATACCTTGGAAGAGGATCGTTACCCTAGAGTTGGTCGCCAGTATTATACAGAAACCATACAGTAGCCACTCTTCACCAATAATTGTAGTTCCCGTGTATGTCCATGATTTTTAGTTTCATAGGGTTCCAGTGAGAAAATTACCACTCACATATTGGTACAAACAACATGTACACACTTTTTTATGAGACTAGATTTCTCGCACTGGAAATCGATACCGAGTCAAGAACCGTGGTACCGGTATAGTATTAAATTGGTACAGTGACCTACCGGACAGACCCCGCACATCTATAAAAAAACAGTCCTTGTTGGACAGAAAGTGTCTGTCATATTCCGAATACCAAAGACGTTAGGGGTGAAAGAAACAAAACCAAACGTTTTTAAATTAAGAAGGCACTTGACATAGAGATGTAAGAATCTCTGTTGGAGTTCCTTCCATTGTGACAAACATTGATATATCCTCAGAAATAAGAAAAAAACATTCCCATATCTTGACTTGTTTTCTTCTGTTTTACACCTTTAATGGTGGTGTACGCCATGGTGGTGTACGCCAGTTAATTGGGGTACGCCATGTGATCATAGCTCATTGGGTATCCGTCGACCGCATGAACAGGAGAAATCCGCTCCTTTTCTCTTGTTTCTTGATAGGCTGCAACGACACACAGCCACCAGTAGAACCAAATAACTGCAAAATTAAGTGAAGACTTAATACACAGTTGACAAGTTTTTCCCACGAAGGCCAGGAAATTCTAAATAACTTACTAAATGCTATGCTCATCCCTACGCAGAATGCAATAAGGTAAGCATTGCCCGATACAGGCACTAGCATACTCATCAGTACTGCGACGAATACGAAGCAAGCGAAGTACGCTATTAAGCGTATGAAGTCCAGAACGATAAAAGGCAACATTATGCAGCCGTTGCCCTAATTCGGGCAAAGCGTTAGCATTAGACTTGAATTTTCTTGCAGTAATAAGGCAGTTTACCTGACAGACACCAATAATCATAGCGAGACAGGAAACGAGGTAAATGGACACAATAACTAAGATGGCTATTTTGAAATCCTTGATCACTAGAAGAAGACGGTTTAATGTTATTAAAAACAGTTCATAGAGTGCTACAAACTTTTAATATTTTTATTGACAACTGCTTGGACGTCAGGGCTGTTTCCGGTCAGCTCAACGTACGTGCCATTCGGTAAAATCCCCTCCACTCCATAAAGCGTATTAAAGCTAGTTCCAACACTCACGAGGAGAGTAATCGCACCCAGCTAAACATCAGCGTAAGAGGATATATAAAAATTCCATGTCCTATTCTTACCAAAGAGAGTACTCCAATTACTGTGGCACCTGTCTTAACATTACAACAACAACAGCAAACTCCCATGACCGCCATGGTCACTGCTAGTATTTAGTTTCTGGTGAAAGTACCAGGAGTATTTCTGCACAGTAACAGCTTTTATTTTGCGGAGACCGTCTTGTGTAGTAACGCTTCGGTTTAGTGTCAGCATACCAATGACAGCCGGTACCGTTTTGTCATACTTGTTCCATGGTACATGCACTATAAAGTACATGCGTGTGACCTTTCTCGCCTTCGTGTACCTCGATAAGGTTTACCGGGTCGCCTTGGTAACCCCTACGAACCCCCAAACTTGTGCCTTTTTGGTGTTTAGTTATGACACATAAGGCGTAGACACCCCACCGTCTTTTATGCGTTCGTCGAATTTGGCATTTCAAACGCACACCTTCCGCCTTACACCATAATCAATAGCCAACACGAAACTAACCTCACCTTGACCTGATAGCTTATCTAGAGGACACATTTTCTTACTTATAACAGCTAAAAGTCGTAAGATTTCTCCCATCTCCTTTGCGACCATTCGCATTTACCGTCGCATTTTATAATTATGCTCCAACTACTGTACCTTAATTAAGTATACTCTTTGTTGCGCTATTTTCCATCATTTTTAACTTTCGGAGTTACGGACATCGAATTCCAATACTCTGGTAAATGACATACCCCTTCAAAAGGTAAGCACAAGGCTCTTTAAAATACAGTGAAAACCGGTTAAGACGAAATCGAAGTGACCGGAAATTTTTTCGCCTTAACCGAACTTTTTCTTAACCGTACCATGCAAAAATAACCACTTTAAGTCGCGATAACCGATAGTGTTCAAGTTTATACCTCTTGCATTGGCAGTTTATGACACTGTGCAGTAATTACGTTTGGATTTCCGTTTATTAACATTTAACATACGTATCCATCAATTCATAAAACAAATTAAGTTTTGTGTAAAATAGTCAGAAATTTTCTATTGCGCCGTCTTTTGTAATTACTATGTTGTCGACATATTCTTCTATGTTGTCAACTGTTCGATTCATTTTGCCGTTAGAGCATTAAAACTGCATAAAAAAATCTGCGCATACATTTGAGTACTGTCGCAATTCTGATGTAGTGTACACCAAGTGGAAAATCGACACCATCGTCAACGTCACTATCTTCACATGTTTAAAAACTATGCCTCTTCGTTTCTTGAAGCGTTCCAGCCAAACTGAATTGGTAGTGAATTCAACTTCCATTTGCTAGCATACACACTAGCTTCTCCATTACTACTGGTCCTGATTCGGAAGCACTTTATAACCTAGCTTGTTTAATCCAAACAAGCAATACAGCCTCCAAATCTTCGTGTTTTGGCCTTTCACACTCTTTTCCATCTGGTTCAAACATACTTCGCTCACTGATATTGCTATAATTGCGTCTCTGTTCTTCACAATTGTTGACAACGAGGAGTTAGCAATACCAAACTCTTTGCAGGTGTCGATTTTCAATCTGTATTGTTCATCTACTACCTTAAGAAGCTCCATATTCACGTTTTTAATACGGAGAGAGTAATTCGAGGCATTCATGCCGAAAAAAAGTTACTTTGTCGGTCTTCCAAGACGCGCCAAGAGGCTTCTGATATTTTGTTTCGCCTTAAGAGAAGAAAAACGTATGTAAAGAGATAGGATTTTCTCGGGACCGCAAAGATTTTGCGTCTTAACGATTTCGTCTTAACCGGTTTTCACTGTACTTACTCTTGATCAGACACACTATTGGGCTTCGAACTTGTTTCACTACATGTGAAACCGTCTGAACCAAGACAAATTCGTTGCTAGAAGTTAACCTGTATTCGTCCGAGCTTCACGGGCATATTTTTTCCTACTTTCGTACTGACAACCTCATTTCGGACGTCCTGCTGTAGGTAATAAGGGCAGGTTGTATTGATGGACAGGTCACACTCCTGCTTCTTTCATCAATTATTGGGGCCATACCAAACCATTACGTGTTGTCTGGACAGGTAGACCTTATCACGCGAGTCTGCAATGCGTCAAACACTTAAATTTTTTATGCTCCTGTAATGGCTTTCTTGTTACGGTCTGCTTCTTTCTTTACCCTACAACTCAACACGCTTAACAGTTCTCATTAGGAAAAAAGCTTCATTTATGCTGACTAGTTCTTCATTAAAACAACAGAACTGGTTCCCAAAAAGGACGCTGTCACTATTTACAGAAGCTGCTGCTTCAGTTTATGAGCCCATTCCAACACTACATCTCTTTCGTCGTCGCTTTTCCAATCTTTCTTATGCAACAGCATAAGCAGTAATACAACGGGAAGTTGTAACAACGAAGCGCGAAACAGTTTGCGCGAACTTTTGCTATCAGAATGCTGGTAGAACTTCCAACCTGTGGGATTTAAAACAGACCAACCTTAATGCATTAGTTCTCTTTAAGACTTAAATGTTTTATACCGAGAAGAGTCAGGTATGCGTTCACAGGTAACGAGTCCAAAGCAAAGGCCCAGGTTGTCAGTCCGACGTATGGCGCTAAAGTACACAAGCCTATCATGCCTACGCTGTAACGTAGCGTAGTTCGACGGCACAAACCTATTTAAATCATAAATGGGTAAGTTAACTTTCAACAGCAACTGCATCTTTGTGTAATCGAACTCCTACGGAGCTAAACTGAACCAACCTTTCTCATGTGACGTAATGACGTATGACGCAATTCTTACATTAATACTAATTTTACCCTTAATATTACGTCAGAGAGAACATGGAATAACGCCGTTAACTAAATTTAGCTCCGTGAAAAACACTTCTTTCTGACAATACCTGGGTCAGTGACAGCCATCATGCGATACCCTGCGCGGGAATAATCCGGTCGCAGGTTCCATGACAACGCATTAAAATGTGGGAACTGCCAGGCGAACAATACTCCAGCCAACAATAGTGCCCCTGTATCAATACTGCCCGTGCACCCAACGTACCCCATAATGGGAGGAATGGCGCCAACTAAAGTACAAAATGTTTTAGAATAGGAAGTTTCACTAGTCAAAACGCGGCGTTATCTAATTGTAGTCTACGACGATAAGTCTATGACGATAAAGTACTCGAAAAGACGTACCTAAGGAACCAACCCACGTGTTTGCAATACTGGTCCGTTTCATGGGTGTATACACTGAAGTGTACAGTAACAATGTAAATGCCCCTAAAGAGGCGCACAAGCCATTGACGCCATAATACAGTATTGACAAGCCCGTAATAGCGCTGAGAACTCCGTAACCCACAGCGTGAAGAGGTCTAATGTAATAAAAGCTTTGGTATAAAGGAAACAAAAGAAGTTATCATAAAGATTTTACGTGAGAAGCCCACGGACCAGTACTCTCTGGCTAGTACGGGTCATCTGAGAGTCGAAGGGGACTTCCAAGAACTGGTTGATGGTATTGGCGGCGCCAGAGGTCAGTGCAGTGCCAGTGAGGCACAATGCCAAGGTTACCGGGTCAAAGGGAGCAGGAGCCATCGCATACCCACTCACTGCTGAGCAAACTACTAGCACTAGAAAACGAGAGAACAACTACTGATTACTTACAGGAAAAGAAGTAAATGTTTGAGAAACATCAAAACCAGTATAAACTATTCATTGGTCTGCATTCTCTACAAGTCCAGTATGTGCCATCTTTCATGTCAATTCGGCACATGTTTCCATAAAACACATAAGACTGCTTTATTATGATACAATTTATGTATCTCTAATAATGTAGCTAGCCCTTTACAAATATCCAAACAATTTTCGGTGTACCAAAAACTATGCTTTGCCACTCGCGAAGTATCAATTGGGATAGAATTTTGAATTACGTCTGCCTTCTGAAATCTCAGACAATTTTTTCACTCCCGTTCGGATTGTAATTAGTTGACGCTACAGGGAAGTCGTTACTTTCGGGGAGCGACCCACAGACAGAAAATACTGCTCAGGTTATGCAAAGTAGCTCGGTGGCAAGCAAGTTTTCATGAGACATTAGGAAAGTACTCCCATTTTCGACGCACGTCACAGTCTTCATGAAACCGAAGTCATGAAACCTTTTAAGGGTAGTAAAGTGTTGCAGCGAACCTGATCTTTCCATAGATTTTTGTTATTTTAGTTTACCAAGCCAGTTATGAATTTCTGGATAGTCAGTGTAATATAGGTAATCAAATATATAAGCAAACATACTTGTAAGGCGATACTTGGACAAACTAGCGTAAAAACTGGGAAGTTTCTCCCAGTCTAAGGTCTGGACAGACCACACTGGGCCTTTGACGACTGGCTCGATGATACATGGTTTTAAGATATCGTTGTCTTTCGCGGATTCTTCCACTACAGCTTTCCGAAGCTCTTGCTTCTCGGTTACAGTCGTAGACGTTGTAGTATTAACTGGGCTAACTTGGCTAGTGAGAGCTTCCGTGCTCTGAAACCTTGCTAGGATTCGACTGTCAAAACAATTCTTGCTATGTCTGTTGGACTTTGAATGGGATTGTGTGTAGAGCTTCAATACTGTTGTCGAATAAGTTGGCCCGCCAAAATGCCCACGGATAAAGAAACCCTGTGAATACGACATTTATTATGTTACTAACCATAAAGTGATAATATGAATTACTTTTACGCAAGAAGCTGAAGCAAAAACTTCGCGGGGCAATTTACAGCCATGTTTTACAAAGGTCCATGCCACAACCATGGTTTAAAATCGTAGTTTTACAGCTAGAGAAGCATAATGCGAATAACAATCAATCCATAAATAGTCAAAAGTCACCGCGAAAACTTTTCGAAGGTGCCTAACTTAGCAAGGCATGATTGCTCAAGGGCGAAGCTGAGCCAACGAGCAATTTAGGTATCGTAATAGTTGGTTATCGATACTTCAGTGGCAAACTAACGTCGCGAACAACGAATCACGAACAGTACACGCATACCTTAGTATTGTTTTCCACTGGCGATAAAAATGCTTACTGGAACAGTAACTTAGTTTTATTTTTAAACAAAACCTTGTTTTATTAACGTTTTCATAAATGGTAACTTAATGCGTAATACTTGAAAAGTATTTTTCACACTATTCACAGTGTATCCCTATTCGCGGCTCACTACTCGCCTGCTGTGGAATTTCGGCGATTTGTTCTTCCCTCTATGCTCGTTTGGTAGAGTGTTGTCTGTTCAGAGTTACATTCCGTTGTTTTGCTCGGTGTCCAACATACTAATGCCTGGGAAAATTTAAGAACAGTTCTTCTGCATTAGCTGCAAGGTGCAAGCTAAGAAAAGTGTATGCATGCTGCAGTACAAGTTCATATTAAAATACATTATAATTATTATTCTTTTAAGGTAGTTTTTGGTCAATATTGTTGAACAAACCCACATCGGAATGGAGTTAGACGAGCTGGATTCGTTTAACAACAGAGCAAACGGATGCGCAAACGGAACTCCACCTAGCTCTGCGAATGGCGCGAGTCACACAGATAGCACTGATAAGACACCACCGTATTCCAGTTATGCCAGCAATTCCGAACAACCAGCCAGGCGAAATGACTCTGCTCCAGAAAAAGATGCTGAATGTCTACATTGCGTCGAACGCATGAAAAATGCACAACCCGTGAGTACATCAGACGGGAGGACAAACGTCTCACTTATTACGAGTGCGTTTCAAAGTATGACTAGTCTCTGGGGCGAGTCAGGGAAGACCAAAAAGACCCCGGACTACGTTAAACGACACACTGATACGCTTGCAATGATCACGCTAGAGCATGTGTTACATAATCTCCCGGAGGATTCGCTTGAGCCCGTTGCCAGAACAATGGTTATTACTGTGAGAGAAATTTTGATCCAGAATGAAGTTATCTTTTCGAGCATGGTACATCGGTTGAAAATTACGCCGTCAACGGCCCAGGATGCCTTCGTAGGTGCAGCAAACGAAATGTTTGAAGGGGACCAGATCACTTGGGCTCGAATAGTTACACTCTTTGCCTTTGCGGGACGATTGGCCCAATATTGCGTGGAATGTGATATGCCTGGATTAGCGCAGAACATGACGTCATATCTGGCGAATTATGTCAAGGAGCGGATTGTGCCCTTTGTCTGCGAAAACGGCGGATGGGTAAAGCTATCAAAGTTTACTGTACGACTTGTAATTAATACGTGTTTTTTTATGTAGGAAGAGCTCTGCGCTCAATTCCCGACCAGACAAAGCTCCAGCGATTTGGCGAAGAAATGTTTGTTGCTTACAGGCCTAGGACTAGGCGTCGCTGCAACAATTATGGCGTTACACAGATAATATTGGCCTCGAGTTTATGAAATATCTCAGAGAAATATCCTATTTGTATTTATATATGTACCAACGGCATTTACACTGTAATCTGTATTTGAAAACACACTAACGGCTAACATTACAATACCCTAGAAAATTGTGCTTCACTGTTTCCTAGTCTTTGGTGGAAACTTTTATATAACCTAGTGTACACGGCCTCATGTCATTAATGATAACTTCACAGGACTAACACAAACAGAGAATTACTTCCTTATTCGACGGCACAATACAATTGAACTTAGCCAAAAACTCCCTTAATTATTCCTTTAATAAACGTCTCAGGTGAAAGAAACGTTGGCTGGTTCGACTCGGAACGGAAAGACTGCTGGCCTGTTCTGTGTGTCCATTCGTCGTGAAATTTGTTTATCGATTCTAACATCATTTTTTCCTACGTTCATAGTTACATTTTTACGGCAAACGTATGTCTTACCTGGATCTAAGTTTTGATAGCATTCTTCGCGGTGTTCAGCTTCTCCTGGCCGCTTACGGGATTTTATAATATAACTGCGATCGCCCAATTGTTGCGTAATGACCATTTCTTCAGTTCCATCGGAGAAACGGGTTGTGCTTTTCTTTTCTACTGCCTTGACCAACAGAAAACAATTTCGTTGTTGTACTATTGATCAGTTTTGAAATTTACCCCATTGATATCCCTAACACTTGTCGACACGGATTGGGACATGGAACTATTGCTAAAACCAGACGGCGGATTCGTCCATTTTTGCATAGACTTTGGACTGGATGGCATTAATGCATCAAGGCCGCCCGCAGATACTCTACGTTGCGAAAGAAATAATTAAAGCAAATTATTATGTGAGGATGCGTAAATTACAAAGGATCCAGATCCTCGTCTCTCTTTTCTTTCCGATTGTCGTATCCTCCCCATCCTTGCCTGGAGTTCGCTTTAAGCATCTGATCTCGTACACTTGACGCGTTATTATTAGGTTCCTTATCAGTCAAAGGACTTGCTTCAGCCGGAGTCGAAAACGGAATCTCGCCTATGGCAAGTAGTTTAAGACTCCAAAATTCACATTTTCTACAGAGACGTAGTATACTTATGAAAGGCGCCGAGAAAACTTCCTGGAAATTCTGCATCATTCCTTCAAGTTGTTGCTCCAATTCTTCAAACATATGAAGAGAATCCGACATAAAAGTGTAGAACTGCGCAAAATTAGGGAAATCTGCATCACTCCTATTAAACTGTGGACTGTCGGGTACATCATCTCGTTCATCACCCAATATGGTACCTGCATCGTCTTGGCCCCCTTGCCAACCACTAAAGAGGATAAAAAATGATTAGTCTTGACACCAAACTACTTTAACTTACGAGTTGGGAAAGTGGCGATCAAAACCAAACAACCCACGAATTATACCGTTCAAATCCATCCAGGAAATTTTAAACAGTGTTGGTTTATATTCCGTGCGACTATAAATTGTTCAAGTCTCTGTTCTTCTTTCCCACAGCTTTCTAAACTTCGCGTATATATGACGTGACGCAATGTTTTTATTTTGAACTCGGTCAACTGGCAAACTGTGCGTGCTAACGTTTAGCAGCTTCTGCCATCAAACGGGTAATAAACGTACTATGGTCAATGTCCCCAAAAATCTGCCGACGTACTGAACTATGCTGAGCATAAAAAAGTACTGTGTAATGGGCAATCATTACTGTAAATTAAATGTAAAAAAATTGGACATTGCATTTTATGCATATGCATTTTTTCACGTAACTCGCAAGGATAGAATGATGCGAATGTCTGCCCGCTTTCTATATGTTTTTTTTAATTTTTAAAATACAAGATTGTCTAAACCTTTAGCGGTACAAAATATATTTTAACTTCGCTCTTACAGAAACAAAATACTTTTAGTTTATTCGTACTTAAATAAGAGCAGTAATTTTGCCAGGGGTTCTTTACGTCATGCTTAAAAGGAATTCCTGATACTATCTTCACACTACGCGATTAAACCTGAGTCACCCTGGTCCGAATCGGATGATAGCTAACCTAGATTTCTGACATTCTTAAAAAGTTAGTTATCTTCACATTGAAGGACAGGAAATTCTTCATCAAAAGCAACGACATTTTCCATGAGATCTTCGACTGCGCTCGAAAACGACTCATCCGGGCTGGTAGTTTCCACAGATTCATTCGAAACGTTGTGGACTAACTTGGTCGGCGGCCAGTTCTGCTGGTACTCTGTCTTAAGGGTATAATTGCGGTGACTAATGCCAACAACCTTAAACACAGAATACACCATTTCAGCAAGTGAGAATCATAAACCTACGAAGTAAAAAACCTGTTCTATTTGTCTGCTAATTCTGGCAGCATTGGAAGCGTCGAACTGTGGATTTTTGGTAAGGCAGCTTTCGTAAATTTTTTGTCCTCGTCCTTTTCCTCTGCGCTGGGGTGCATTGTCCGTAACTTCCATTACCCAGGGAAAAACGGAATCCAATCTTTCTGATATTCTCGTACCATTGCCAACAGTCGAGAGATCCAACGTATTCCAACTTCTACTTTCGTTGGAGAATCCTAGTTTCTTTCCTAAAATAATATCTGACTTCCAATTTATCCGGCATAAAGAATCCAAAATATAGCTTACCTCTCCCACACCCATAACTTGTTAAAATTGAAGAGTTTGTTTTAGGTTGAGAGAAAGACGCGTTTTCCAAGACGTCGAAATTACTCGCACCCAAGGGCCGAATGGTTTTGTCCATCTATTTAAAGATCAAATATAAAAATTAGTAATCAGCTCTTTACAAATTCATTATTGAAAAATAACTACATTGACATAATAAGTAAAAAAAATATATTAACGTACTACAAGCAACAAAAGCTTACCGTAATTTTAGATTTTAATTTGAAAAAAAATTAAGCCATGGTGCCGTTAAGAAAGTTTGTTTTACTTAGTTCGGACAATAGCTGTTTAGGTGTCGCTATTGCGTGGGCGATGGGCGTTATCTCTCTGTAAGGCCAACCCACTCGTCCGAATTTCCATTCGCATGTTCCCAAAGGCGGGAAACGATTGTTTTGCTTAGTCAGGTACTGTACAAATTGGTTTTCATCATCTATAATGTCTCATTACCCTCGAGTAAACGCCGCATTGATGACAAACTTTCAGGGAAGTCCTGTTTGCATGATAGCCAAACTAACGAAAGTAAGCGTCTTCTGATAGTCCACAGAGTAGCTTATAAATTGAACGGCTTTGGCATGCTTTTCACAGGCGGAAAGCAGCGGGACGGTGTTTCGAGTCCTGAGTCCTGATAACAAAACAGTCAATGTCATACTCAATGAACCTCTCAGTATGTACTTGGACGGATATGTAGAAGTGTTTGGGACGGTCATGGGAAAGGACACAATTCAGGCTGACCGGTTTAATGTGCTGCCTAGTGATGTCAATTTTGGTAAGTTTGCTCAGCCACTATTCATAATTGTCAATCATAGTCATTCGTTTAGTAATTATATTCCACTTAATCGGTAGACATGGATACCTATAACGAAACGGTGAAATTGCTGCAAACAACTTCTGGACCATGGTAACCCGGAAGATATGGGGATCGAGATTTACTATATTTTGTGCTTTCCAATACATTGGAGTTTTTAATTCGTAAAGAGCTGCGTAAGTTTGGTGCAACATAGTTACTAAACAACTTCAGCGCGCTGGTTTATACAGTAAAAGAAAATCTCTCTAAATCTTAACGTATAAATTTTGCTTTCTAGCTAATTTAATAATCGGAGATTCACAATATGAATTCATATAATGATTCTATACTTGCAAAATCTTACACAGCAAATGCTGGCAATTGTAGATAAATACGAAAATAGCGAAAAAAAACTGAAATAATAATACTACATATAGGCTGTATATTGTGGCGTTTGGCCTTTTGGCAACTTGCTTGGCCGGTGTACCAAGCCCCGGCCTGCAGCTTCTGGGAACAATTAGCACCTCGGTTGCCAGGCCTAGGGGGTCATCCTGGATGACCCCCAACGTTGGCTACACGAGGTGACATGAGAGGAAGCTGCGGGTCAAGGGGAAGGGCGGGCAGTCGAAGCGAGAGAATAGTAGAAGCTAGATATCGAGAATTAAATAAAGATAGATATAGATATATATAGATATCGAGAATTAAATAAAGATATACGAGGTATATATGGGTTTTCTCTTAAAATGTCACGGGATGAAATGTTTGCTCATTTTCTGAGAGCATCAATTACTGTTTTATTACCGTTTCATCAATTGTGCTGCAAGTGCCGGGAAGTTCATCTCGATAATTCTTCAGAAAAGGAGAAACCCATTTTATATACGAGGTTGTTTTATACGTTAAAACCAGAGCTGCAACTCGCTCTTTTTTTTGCGAGCGCGCTCGCGCTCTTTACTGATTTTTGCGAGCGCGCTCACTCTTTCGCTCAAATAAAAAAAAGGAGCGCGCTCACGCTCGGGCTCGCGCTCTTTCAATAGTGCCGTCTACTGAGTGGAAGCGCAAACTTTATTTTTTTATATTGTTTTGCAAAAATACTTCAGGTTCACGTAATATACTTGGTCAGGTTAAATGCTTCTTGTTTGATTTTCATAGTTTCAATTTCTGGATATGTTAATTATAAATCATAATGTCTGTGAAAAACGCATGTTACGATCTTTTGTTATATGTTTTAGATGTTCGCTGCTAGATGCCGTACGTGAGCGCGTGCGCTGTAGAGCGCACGCGCTCAGTGCTTTTTGAGTGCGCTCGCGCTCCCAAAAAATTGAAAAAGAGCGCGCTCGCACATTCGCTCGTGACATTGCGAGCGCGCTCTTTTTTGAGCGCGCTCGTTGCACCTCTGGTTAAAACGGAGAACCCACGATGGTTTGTGGGAATTCTCATGTTTGCCGCACGTTTTAAATTCAAATAACCAGAAATTCGTCTCCTAGTGCATAATTATTTCTAAGCCCAGCCCCCTTAACCGTAAACAAGGCGTCACGAAGGGTTGTGCGGCTATTGCATATTTGTAGCCATTTCCCGAATCTTGTCGTTTAACCGTAAGTTAGTTATTTTATTACATATTAAAGAACTAATTCAACTATACTAACTGTATTAAAGGTCTTTTTCACTTCCTTGTCGTGTAGGTGCGTGTATCATTGGCCTGTTTTAATTTTTGGTGCAACATAAAACTAGGGTAAACTACTTAAGTACATCTACATTTTTTAGTAATTGTTTTTTATTGTGTTGTTTAGATGACTGCACAATTCAGTTCCAGGCTTCATGCAAGCATACAACTAGTCCAAAGTTACGAGAACCCTTTGCTCCAACAAAAAGCCCTGTCTTACATTCCCATCTCAAGGTTACTTGAAAGAGCTGGGGCAAATATTGAAGGGGATAGCAGCGTTCATGACCTGCAAGCCACAATTGCTCAAGTGAATTTACTTGACGCCAGTACCAAGCGACTTTTGCACTGCCCGGCCCTGCTCCGCGAAGCGTTCTTAGAAGAACTGTTAATATGGTTCAAAACCGAGTTCTTTACGTGGTTCAGTCCTCCAAATTGTCGAATCTGCCATCAAGTAATGGCTCATCAAGGAAGCGTGCCTCCAAGCATGGAAGATAAATTATGGGGCGCGGAACGTGTGGAGAATTACGCCTGTCTTTCATGCCCTGCCAGTAGTCATCGTTTTCCCCGATACAATCGGCCAGAGAAATTGTTAGAAACGAGAACTGGTCGCTGTGGCGAATGGGCCAACTGCTTTACGCTCCTTTGCCGGAGTTTAGGTTGGGACACTCGGTACGTATTGGATTGGACCGACCACGTCTGGACAGAGATTTTCTTGGAGAATAAACAAAGATGGATCCATTGCGATTCCTGTGAAGCTATGTACGATAAGCCTTTGCTTTATGAGAAGGGCTGGGGCAAGCAACTCACGTACGTTTTGGCGTTTTCGAAAGACCACGTTCAGGATGTCACGTGGCGGTATAGTGCCCAATACAAAGAGGTATGATAATATGAAATTAACTAATAGCCTTTTTATATTTATGAAATTCTGGTCTTTCTTCTGGCGGTGTTTTTAGTTATTGAAAAGACGTATCGAAGTTTCTGAAAACTGGTTATTGGAGAAATGCACTAGCCTAACCTCCCAGTTGCAAGCGAACACGACTGAATTGATGAAAAAGCAATTCACGTTAAGACTCTTGAAAGAACTTTGCGAGTTTATAATGCCGAACGTCAGTAGCCAGGACGAAAACTTGCCTGGCCGAATTAGTGGCGACGTAGAATGGCGGAGCGCACGCGGGGAGACGGGTATTCGGACAATTTTATTTCTTAACTAACATTTGTACCATTCGTAAAATTCTGGTAAAGTTGGCACGAAATTATATACTCACTCTAGCGAATGTCAACACTCCATTTTTGAACACGAGGCTTACTGACGATATAAAAGCAAAATTACCTCTATTATGTTTATGATTAACAAAGTGGATACTTAAGGCCACTGTATACCGTCCTTCTCTTATGGACGGTTAGATGGTAAAGTTGTGTGGACGATTTTGCATTTACCACTCAGTGTTTCTCGAAGTAATCTTGATAGTAAAGTTTTGCTTAAAAATTCCTAGAAGCTTGTGAAGAGATAGCTTTGAAGAAAGGCAAAGAGAATTTACAATTGTTCAATGAATTTGTCTGCTTTCTGCTAAAATTTTGGATTTCAAAAATTTTTCCACGTTAGATTCTAAGTATGGTTAACTTAAAATTCTGGTTGAAAAAGTATTGAAAAATATCCAACGGTAATGGAAAAATCGTCCACGCAATTTTTCCTGAATCCCATTCAGTATATGTAAGTAAGTGAAAGGGTATACAGTATGTATACAGTAATGTATTTAAATCTAGGTTCTGCAGAAGTTGCCGCATATACCTGGCGCCCGACACCTGAAGAAATGCAGCGAGGATTCCTTCATATAAGTTACAGCTCTGCCATGGATTATTATATTAGACATGCAGATGGGTCGCGTGTTATCAAATGGCAAAAGGGAGTGTACAAATATGAGTGCATTGATCGTAAAGTGGAATACGATTGGAAAATGGCTTATCTCGCTCGTACAGGTATAGTATTTCCTTATAGGGAAAAAAATACATAAAGCGTCATGAAAGAGAGACAAGGATAACTAAACACTTTTTAATTCTTTTGTAAAATTTAACGCAGAAGGAGCAGCAATGGGTTCCATTACATGGCGAGTGGACGTCGCTGAATGCGGTAAAACGATCGGCCAAGTACGACTGGTGTATCCGTACACATTGTATGATAATGCGTCTATCCAGTGGCGATTATGTGCGGATGAGAAGTGTGAAATTTTACCTTCCGGTAAGTAAAGCGAAATCCTACTCTTCTGGTTTGTCTCTTGAACTTTGTACTGTGACTCTTGTCCCTTGAAAATGATTCTGTAGGACAAACGCAATTTATTTGCGATTCGCTGCGAGGAACGAAAAATTTGACAGTAACGGCCGTTTTAAACGGAGGACAAGGCAACATAGCATGGCAGCACGCTCAAATAGCTCGGCAAAACCTGCAGGATCCGCTGTACACGCTTTCATTGTATGTTGAACTTGAAGGTTGACACCTGTTTTCTGTTGCGATAAATATATATATCACCGTTTCATTTCTGTTTTTATCTGTTCATTTGTGTTTTTCGTTAAAGGACTCAGATTGCACAGGAATGTATTGGGTTCTTATCTTCAGTATGTTGATAATTTAATTATTAATAGCTTACTTTCTCAGCAGCAACAATTCAGCGAAGGCATTATCGTATCAAGCGATTTCACATGGCTGAAACGTTTTCCAGTAGTCAGATTACAGCTAGTTATAAGTAAAGTCTTAAAACGTACCAGATAATTCGTTCTTTTGTTCCGCTTTAGCGCCTTCGTGACTTTCAAATGTCAATTTGTCGTACGTAAGTAAATTCGCGCTGCTGTAAGGTTTATAAGCTAAACTTTCTGTCGCAATCTCTTTAGTTCGAGTATATTTAGTTCTTATACTTAAAATCTTTAGTTCTTGTTCTTTGTATCTTTAGCTATTATACTTCATATCTTAAGTTATTATACATTAAAGCTTTAGTTCTTATACTTTATATATTCAGTTCTTATACTTCATATATTTAGTTATTATACTTTATACATTAAGCTCATATGTATTGTATTTAGTTATCGTACTTTATATACAACATTTAGTTATTATATCTTTAATTATTATACTTTATATATTAAGCTCAATATATATTTAGTTCTTGAGCTTAGATTGCCGTAGTGTTATTATTTATATTAACATTATTCCTCCGTTTCAAAGGCGGTCGACTTATTTTTTCAAAGAACGTTGTCACACTTTACAAATACGAATTGGAAAACTTTTCCGGGTGAAACCTGGTTGCCTTTTTCGTCTGTGTGCTTATTTAGAGTGAACCTTTGGGACAGAATTTGATGAAACGTGGGTTGGGTGCCGTCATTTGTATACATCATCTTTCTCTCCGATATCAACAAGTTTCTCAAGTTTACTGTATAATGATGCCTTCGAAGAGTTGTCAGTTTGTTTCTTTGGGACAATCCTTCCAGCCCAGTTCCCAAGCCCGTTAGTCATCTTCTATGTCTATGTCTCTCTTTCTTGAAATAGCAAGCTGTGATAGAATGGGAGAAGTTCATGAGAGCCCCACATACGCACACACACACAACAAGCATACTTATACACTCGTATTACAAGTAGCTCACGCTGGGCCAAAGCAAAACCCGGTTTTCCCTGGTCGTGACAGGTATGGTGAATTTTTCTTATGGGCTACGACGGACTAAACGCGGAGCGTTTCTTTAATAGAAAAGTTTTCCTGACCTCCAATGGAAGATCCTCATGAGTTATGCATGTCAGCGCTTGCTCGACGCTTCATTGAGAATTTTGAACTTTACTTTTCCCTGGGCCTTCGTCGTTTTTCCCACGCAACTTAGGCAAGGAGACACAACATGTTTTTCCCTCCGCCGTGACTTGTTTTCTGAGAAAGTGGAGGAAGAAAAAGTCGGTTTATCTCAGTTATGGGTTAAAAATTTGAGCGGAAAAGATGAGGTGGCCACCGACAGCAACTGTGGAAAATTGTCGATCGGGAAAAGCGAAAGAGAAAGAGAAGTGAAGAGCTTTATGCTTTTTACGACTATCTCTATGTCTCTATGCTGAATTTTTTTTATGGCCGTGTACCGCGTTCCCGTCGTGTCAACGCTGGCACAGATCGGTTCCCACGAGACAGGAGCCAGAACCCAAGCCAGAGAAAATCTTGCTCCCCAACTAGCATCTCACAGTGTGAATGGAACAGTTTTCGAGGACATTTTCGGTCATATACTTTGACATATGATGTCACACGTTCATCTTCACGGCTTTCCACATGCTTCCATGAGCTTAACCTCGCGATACCCTTTAATCGCTTATCGCGAGTAGTTTTTGCGGGGTGGTAAGTGAACTTTCAGTAATAAAAAAAGTAAAGTAAGGACAAGGGTGCGGCGGCGGAGTTCTGGTAAGCCGAGGTGAGACAGGTGGAATGAGAACTCTTGGCAGTAATAATAAAACGCTAAATGTTGTATCAAAGGAGCATTCGGTCTTTGTAAAGAATTACATTTCGAAATTCCATTACATTATAAGGAAAATCCACTAGAGCAACTACCAGTCAGTACAATTTCGATTTCGTTGGATTAGTACGATTAGTACTTTCAGTATGATTAGTAAAATTTCATAGGAATTGCAGTGAATGTGAGTTCGACACCTATGCCTGAATTCTTGGTCCGATTTTACACAGAGGAGGATTAGACTTGTTTTTAAAATGCCAATAAAAGTATTCGTCAATAGGCACGGCTCGTAAGCCGTGCCTATTGACTAATGCTTTTATTGGTCATTCTTCTGTAGTTACATTTTTGGTTGGTTTCGTACATTTACCCATTAAGACTGGCTCTATTGATGTATTGCGATACTTGCGGTTTGATGTTACCGAGTCGATTATTTCTCGTACTGATTGGGTGTTTCCTGTACCGAAAATAAGAAATACCTTATTAATACCTTATTTTTCCACACACTCGTTGACTTTCCGCGCGCTATAAATCGCCAATGTGGATTTCGAAAATTTAGCTAATTGTAAAACAAAAGAGCGCGGACGCTTTGTTCTCTTGTTTCATTCTGTCTTAGTTGTAATTTCCCTTTATGGTGTTGGCCGTTTGACTTTCAGAGACGCGATACAAATACGAGAACAGTCGAGCATATTAAAAAAGCGTTACACTGCACACTCGACCAAAAATGTAATCAATCATCATAACCATCAACAGACAGATGCCTACGATGGTAAAATAATTTTTAAAAAATGTAATCATGATACAATTTAAGATTCCTTTGGTTAAAAAGAGCCCAAGAGATTTCTAATTTTGCAAAAAGTTGTGCCAGGAGCTTCCCAGATTCTGCGGAGACTTGCAGTCTGTAATCGCTCAAAATTCTAATTCGTGTATCAAATCTTTATTTCATTTTGTCCAAATTTTCTTTGATTGTTTAGAGTCCAAATGGACAGTTTTATCAGTGGTAGCCTGACAACTGTTAAAATAATGAAGTCTTGTCTATACAAAATCGTACTGGAAAATTACACTGGAAAAAGCGTGGGACACTGGGAGCCGGAGTACTTGCCCTCTTTCTTTCCGTAAAATTTATTTTTCTCCTTAACGCCACTGTATACCCTTTCTCTTGTTTTCGACTGACTGAATGGGACAAACGAGAAATCTGCGTTGACTATTTTCTCGTAATTGTGGCTTATTTTGCGATATTTTTTCGACGAATATTTCCAGATGAATAACACCTGGAATCCAACGTAAAGAAATTTTCGAAAGTCAGAATTTTGGAAAAAAGCAAACAAGCTCCTTCACTAGTTGTAAATTATCCTTGCCTCTTTTCAAAGAATACTCTTCATAAGATTCTAGGGATTACCAATCAAAACTTTACTGTCAAGACAACTTCGAGAAACATTGAGTGGTAAATACAAAATCCTCGACGTACGTTTTCCATGTAATCGTCCACGCAAAAACGGCACAACTGTCCACGCACGTTTTCCGTGTAATCATAATTACAGTTATCACAGCATAAGCTTGCTTCCGTACCCAAAACTGTCTAGTTGAACCTATAAGATAATTTTGTCCGCTTTCCGTAAAGTTCTAACTGCATAAATCCCCGTTGGATTGAGGGTTAAATTCAGGGGATTGGAGCTCTACTGTACTTGGCGGTGCGTGACAATGTTAGTTCAAAGGTCAACCGCAGCCACCGTGCCTGCGTTAATTAAAACCGAGCTGTGTTTTCACCACAGTGCACGCTTTTTGCTGCGAAGAAGTCTCGTGGTATCAGATGTTGTCTCCCTTCGAAAAACAAGCCCAGGGTTCTCCTCGGCTTTGAAAAGTGGGTCCGCTCTCCGGTTCCTAGTCATCGTTTCGTTAACGAGCCAGAGCACAGGTGCGGGTGAGCTTTGGGTGCCTTGTGCATGTATTTAAGGGTGCAAAATACAGGGAAGAAACTGAAGAAGTTCGACAAGAAAAGGGACGGTTAGAAAGGGGCGAAAAAGGGGGAAAACAAAGAAGGGTGAAATATGAGCGACAGGGTGTTTGCAAGCGCAACGGCATGGTATCGCTATAAAGAACCCGTGAGTCGAGAAGAAGTACTATCAAGCAAAAACTTGCTTCGTTGCTGGAACCTCATTATCTGTGGAATGCGACCCTTATGGAATCCTTCGAACAGCAGCGATTTCTGCCCTTCGAACGAACAGCTCTGGTTACGTACGATAACAACTGAACTTGAAACAGATTTGGCTCAATTTTAAGCTTCATGGGCTGAATAATGCTCTTGTATTAGTATTTGGTGTGCAAGCGTTTTGGTAAGAGTTTAATCAGATTAGAGGGAACTTGTAAGAAAAATACACCCGTATAGTGCGATACGTCGAAAAGGATTCTATGAAAGAAAAATCGACCATTTAATGGTGGAAAATGGCAGCTTGAAGCAAGGAACGCAGATTGAGGCTCTTTTTCTGTACTAAAAGTCAGTGGTAGCTTTATCCGAAAATTGCTACACGTAAGTCGCAAAAATTGGTACATGACACAAAAAACAAAGATTGGCAAGTAAGCATCCGTGAACTGTCGCATGAGACCCCCAATATTGATCCTAATAATAACCATAATTAGGGAAGGCTATTATTGAGTAATAACACTTAAACAATACACCAAATAACTTCACCAACAATAGTTGATGCAACATTAAATATCAAAGCTCAACAAAATAACTTCAATAAAAATACACAGTACAACGGCATTCAGCAACGCTGAATTAACCGACAATACAACATTCGGCATACAACTTCAACGAAGTTACCAATTCGAAGTTGAATAATAGAACCCCTACAAAATAAAAACTTCAACAATCCAAGTTTAACAACGACAGTTCCACGTTACACCAATCAAATAATATCAACGAAACAATACACACAGCCAATCGACACTAAGTTTTCAGTTCCTTTTGGCTCTTCGTAAGTCATGAAGAGTGCAATAAATAGACACTTTTGAAGGTTTTCCAAACCTAAGGAATTGAGTTTCCCCTAACTCTGTTAATTACTTGAAGAATGCAATTCACTTATGCTAATCTCCTACGTAAGGTCAACGAATTGGATCCAAGGAACTAACCAAGTTTGGAATAGGCTATCGCTATTTGAGAAACATACTAAATTTGAGAATACGTTCCGAATATTTGGATGAATAATACCAAAAGTAGGTTAATACTACCAAAACTAGGCGAAAATTACCATTATTTAGATGAGCGGACTCATATTTACATATGAGGTATCAATTTTTCGTAGCGACAACTAATTTCAGGCACTCATAATTCACCAAATGTTGGTACCCGTGTTTACAGTGTAGAGTTCGACATGTTGAAAAGGATTACCTTTCGAGTGAATCCCTAGTCGTCTCTACTTTTCATTCCTCGGGATCTGCAGAACGAAAAATGAGGTAAATGCTAATAAAAAGACCAGCAAACCATCACAGTTTTCCCTTTAAATGCTAAGCTATATATTTCACTCTCTCAGTACAGCATTGGATATAAACTTACACCTCGCATGCTATCTTCCTCTTTTTTTTGTAATTTAACACGGAACTCTTATCTCACGTTTTCGTTTTCGCTGTTAACTCTAGAGCGAAAATGTCAGTTATATTGCAGATAAAAAGCGTTGTGTGGTTTATGCTTTATGCTAATGAGCCACGGTGTAAACGTTGAAAGTTTCCTGGCTTGAGGTTCACTCTTTGGTTTGTTGAACCTGCACGGCGAGATATGGAAAGGGGAAGAGGAACGACAGAAGAGTATAATCATCATGTAATCCTTTGCATTTGCATTTGGAAAAGAAAAGCGAAGAAGAATCGCCCAGCTTTTACCTTTCGTCCTGGATGAGTGCCCATTAAATCGCCTAGAAAAGGCTCGCCCTTCTCGCAATGACCCAAAGCATTACATGCAAATCAAACGGCTTATTTAAATGTTTCGTGAGTTTTGCACCCTTGGCTCTATGCGAAGGGTAGTAATTCCCAAAGAGCGCATCAGCAAGTCAAAATAGTTGGGAACGTGAACGTCATTGTTGTGAATAATTCCAAAGTGGCCTGCTCTGTTTTTATTTTCGTTCGTTTTATAGTTCCTTTTTTTCGTAGAAGAAATAAAAACGGTTACGGCGTTTTAGACAAAGAACCTATGTCCTTACCAGAAGCACACGGGCGTATGGGGGGGAAATGAGACGCGAAAGCTTTTAAGATGCTTAATAGCACAGGAGCATCCAGCGCGTATGTTCTCTACTGTGAGACGGTTTCGGAAAGCGAAGACTTCTTTGACTTTCCGCGCGTTGGGGCGTTGGTCCAGGTTCAAACTTGCAAGAAGAACCCATTGGATGTTATCAGCCTGAGCTGCATAGAGTGCCCCGTCATAAAAGTTTCTGGCTCCTGTCACGGGGCCTAATTGCACCCAGGGGACTTAGTACAGCACGCAGAGGAAGAAGAAGCTCCGGCAAAAATCGGTCATAAAAAGTAATAGCGCTCTCTTACTTTGGGTCAGTCTTATAGGTCTGTCTCAATCCCACTCAGAATTTAAAAGACGCGATAGGAAGGGAATATCTCAAAGCGATTATAATCGAACGTCGGAGCCCTAGGAAAAAGGTAGGTGGTCTTAGAAACTGATGAATGCTCAGAAGCCAACAAGGCGATGGCCCCCAAAGTTAACTTCGCCGTCTTTCTTCGATCAGTTGGGGCTTGTCCTTCGACCAGAGCTTCGACCAGCCAGCGATTTTTGGCGGGGCTGGCCATGCCCGAAACCTTCCGCGTTTTATTGTTCGACGATCAAAGTCTGATTCCTTTGTGGCTCTTGGTTGGAGTGCTTTCTGCCTAGCGTAAGAAAGGCGTGGTAGAAGGTCAAGAAATAGAATAATGGTGGCTCATTAGGCTTCTTACGTACGGGCCGATGATTTATGATAAGACTTGTACGTTGTATTTTCCGTCGTTTTTTTCTGAAGGCGGCATTTTTTATATTAAGGTTCCAGTCCAAGCAAACGGAAGAAAATAGGAAAAATATGGCTATAGGGGGCGACGCGCTAACTCGACAGGGCGAAGCAATCGCAATATACACGAAGCTTTTAATCTTATCGCACCCTGGCGCTGCAAACAATGGGTAGTCCTGTTTTCCAATATGGATGTCCTCATCACTACGATGACTAAACAGAAAGTAGAATAAGTTCCCTTTAGCTGTTTTTAGATTACAATGTAGAAGAACTGAAGTCTCTTGTACGACCAACCGGATTTCGTAAGAGGTCGAAGGTTGAAACTGCAGGGTCAAACGAATGTTTCTGTACGTAACAACTGTTTATAAGAATCTTTCTGTATACAAGAACCAGCTCATACTGAAGTTTCGAAAGTGTGAAACAAACGAGTTTCTCAAAAGTACAGTGCAACCCGCTTATTTGAATAGGCTCGGGACCAGACGGACGGTATTCAAATATGCGGAGTATTCAAATATCCGAAGTTGTACATGCAACATGGTAAAAATATACGTATTGAACGAGACAATTAGTAAATCTGTACTATCCTGGAGTAATAATTAGATTAATCAAGTTTTTAACAATTCTTCATTTGGGAAAATACATGAGCTGTTTTGCGTTCTTGTCTCTTGCATTGTGTAAGAATATCTTCAAATTGTATAACTGCTTAAATCCCTCACAACGCGTGTTATCTATAAACCGACGAACGACATCAGTTGCCTGCAACGGACGCTAATGATCATGGAGACGGAATTCCGTTACTGGTTCGAATCGTTGAGCAATTGAACCCTGTGGCTCTTTCTTTTCTAGGAAATTTAGCATTCGACTCTCTGAGATAGAGACAAACTTGTGTTCAGGCCCGTACCCAGGGGGGGGGGGGAGGTTACCCCCCCCCACAGATTTTTTTTAGAATGGTAAACATAGGAGAATGAACAACTGTCCCCCAAAAATTGCATACTACCCTCCCCCCTCCGAACTAAAATCCTGGGTACAGCACTGCTTGTGTTCTTTCTTTTATACATGTTTGCTGTACTCTTTTAAGGCCACTGTATACCCTTTATCTTATTTTATTCCATACACTGACTGAATGGGAAAACGAGAGAATTGCGTGGACGATTTCTCCATAACTGTTGCGTATTTTAAAACAACGCTTCCGTCCAAAATGTTAAAAATTTGTAATACTTAGAATCAGTGGCGTATCCAGGGGGGGTCAGGGGTCTGCCCCCCTCCCCCCCGAAAAGAAATCCTGCATACGCCACTGCTTAGAATCCAACGTGGAGAAATCACGAAATCCAGAATTTGGGAAAAAAACAGAAAAATTCATTGGACAAATGTAATTTATCTTTGCCTTTATTCAAAGATATCTCTTAATAAGATTCTAGAGATTGTCAACTAAAACTTTACTGTCAAGATTACTTCGAGACACACTGGGTGGTAAATGCAAACTCGTCCACGCACGTTTTCCATGGAATCGTCCATAAGAGAAGGACGGTATACCCCCTTCCCCCTACCCCATTGTTCTCCTTTCCCCCTACCCCATCACCCCTTTCCTTGTACCCCTACACTCCCTTGTTCTTTTCGGCACTTCTAATCAAAGTTGTGTCAAACTAGAAGTTAAAATAAAGATACGGCAATAGGCGAAAGCCTACGTCGATTCTCGAGGAAAAAAAGGACGGTGTACAGTGGCCTTAACTTTGCGACTAAACATAAACTTGGTAAATCGGCTAAATTTGTACAAGTCGTTGTCTACAAGGTCCAAGATGATGGTGAATGTTTTGAGCTTTCTTTGGGGCATAAGAACTTTCAAGCATTTCCTGAATATTGCGGCTTTCTGATGTCTAAAATTATTGCCAAAGATACGTATTCACATAAACTAACTTTATTTAGCATTGTAAGATATACAGTGGGGCTTTACAATGTTTTCCAATTAAGCGGTATTCTATTTATCCATTACTCAATCAAAAGGACTAGCTTTGCATTGAATTAAATGGCATGAAAACGGGACCCATAACTTTTCATTTCGTTAAGCGAAGTATTCAAAAAACCGATATTCATTTAAACGGGTTCGACTGTAATACCAAAACATATTGATACACAGATACAATAAATATCCTGCGATTATGCAGGCAACAGTACAGAAAAAAACATGGCGACTGTCCCTGAAAACATCGGACATATTTTAGACGATATGCACATTTCCCCATCGTCATTTTCTTTAGAGACAATGTGAGTGACAGATTTTGACCATGACGTCAGGGACAATGGGAACGTCTATTTATTTTTCCCTTCACCCCCTTTGGATATTCTGGACTAGCTGTATTCAAAAATACGTTCGCGTCAGTCCAAACTTTTGAAATGAATAGATGTGTACCCAAAAGTCCCTAGTCATGACGTGACTCAAGTACACGCTCAATAAATGTTGCCGTTTTGTTTCTTGAAGGGCCTGTGTCAGCAAAAGGCAGAAATAAAAACGCCCATACTTGGCTCGAAGGAAACTTTGAAGTATCCTTGTATCACATTAGGTTGGCTACCTGGCAACGCCAAAAAGGTGACATTCTTCTTGCGACTCAAGAGTACAGGTGTGGTCTGGATTATGCTGGTCGTCGCGGACCTGCGGGGAAAAAGCACCTGGTATTTATTTAGACATAATGTTAGAACATTTCGCCTCCCTTGTAAAAAGGGCTCTTGACATTACCCCACGCGTCACCTCTTCATCAACGCCCGTAGGACGCTGTCCAAACACTTAAAGCATGTGAAAGAGCGACTGCGTAATGCCAGGTCTGGATTTATTTCTTTTTTCTGTCTTTCTTTTCTGCTGAGCATGGTTCTTGTCTCTAACGCTCACTCGCCTTTCAAGTGTTTCACCTTTTTCTCGAATCGGAACCCATCAAGATAACGTTCTCTAAATGGGCTATGACCTCAAGGGACAGGGGCACTTTTCGACTAGTTAGGCGACCTTTTCTTTCGATTTGCCACCCTGGGTATGACCTTTTGAACTTGTGCCATGTCAAAGGCTGACTCACGTTGCCCACCACCCGGAACATTTAACTCTTCTCCCCTCCCACCCCCTGTAGGGATGCAGGGATCTTAAATATTTGGATGGGAACAATTAAGAAACGATTGTTCTTAACTTTCCCCCAAAATAGCGACGTATATTGCCCACGTTTCCCATAAAAGTAAACCCACTGAAATTCGTTGTCAATTGGTACAAAAACTATTTCGAGAGATATGGAGTGAAATTGCGAGCGATAACGATCTCTTTCTGTGTGTATCTCCGACCCATACCTTTCTGGAAAATTCGACCGACAACCCAAGCAACGAAACGAGTCTTTTCGAGTACTACCAACCTGCCATAAAACGCATCGGAATACGCCAGGGCGTATTCCGAAGGTCGGTTTTGATTGTGCTCGTTGGGAGCGCTAGTGGGAAGCCGCTATTGATTGTCCGCTTGTAGTTGATATTTACCAGTGGCGCTAGGACACCAGCTTTAATTTTACGATCCACGTTTATGCTATAAACAATGTTGTTGATATTTACCACCATTGCTAGCATACCAACTTTAGTTTTACGATCTCACTTATGCCATAAACAATCTCATGCACCGGTAACCTAAGCGACACTGGTAAATGTCAACCATAAGTAGACTATAAATGGCGGCTTCCCACTAGTGCGCCCTACGAACGCAACCAGAACTGTACTTTGGAATACGGTCCTATACGCCCGAACCTCGGAAGAAAATGCTGTTGCGAAGGATCTTCTAAAATAACACAAAGAAAAAAGAGTTTAGATATTATTTTAGGGAGCTGGGCGTCAGCTGCGCAACGCGCCACTTTCGACATGGATGTCAGCAAAAATTTGAGAGGTTTTAGGGGGAATTTCGTTCATGAAGCTCGCTCATGAACCAATCGAGTTTGCCACTCGGCACGCCTCACTGCCTCCCAACAATGTGCCTCCTAGCCCATTTCACGCCTATCTATGACCTAATCCCTAGCATCTTTTGTTGCGAGCGTTGGCGAGTACCGTGCAGCCTATTCGGCTCCTTATCAGCCCTCTCCATCTGAATATTCCCTCCCGCCATCGCTTTTGTACCAACTGCAGGTGTGCGCGGGGCAAAAAGGCGCGAGATGCTGAATATTCTTTCCCCCGTTTTGACCATAAGACGCTCGAGGTAACAAAGCTGCGGGAGCTCGTTGCATCCCTGATACATCAACGATTAAGAGAAACCCCCGTTAAACGTTTTTCCGTCAGGACCTTGTCGAGACTGGGTTGTTTCTGCTGCAAGCGCCAAGAAATGGAAAAAGGAAGTTTTTCATGGGGCCACGGCGGCATCGTAAGGAAAAGGCCAAGCTCATCAACACCCAAGATGACCATGAACGGGGCTCGTGCTGCGTTCGGGTTTGTAATCTATGCAAGCAACGAACGAGATGTGCCTCAAGGACCCCTGCCCAAGCATGAGCCAACTAACCGACCGATGTTTTATTTCTTGGGCCAGGTTTTTATGCAGGAACACATCTACACCGATTTTCCTGGGGAGTATTGTATTGTAAAAGCTTCCAGTCACGCTTTTCTCTCGTGATTGAAGTCATTTCAGCAATACTGGTACCTTGTAGCATTCGTAGCTCTTAGTACCTTGTCGTACCTTGTAGTTCGTAGGGGAGGAAGATACCAGAAACGTAGGAAAGGGCTACGAGATGTTAAATAGCACACAACATCTTTCTTGCCCTTTTCTTCAGGCTTGTCATTCCCTAAATATATGCAATACGCGGACTGCCCAGTATTTATGGATTGGCAATGGAAGGGTCGGAATGATAAAGCAACACAGTATGTTGCACGGCCAAGTCCGGTTTGTCCTTGATGAGAATAAAAAGCCCCAAGAGCGGGCGCACAGCATCCCTCGTAACAACTGCATATGCTAATGAGCGAGCCAAAATCCGTCACGCACGTTCTGGACTGCTGGTACTTCTGTTCCAACAATGGGAAAATGGCAAGCCTTGGTTACTTTCGCGAAATGTTTCGCAACTGCGACATACAATGAAGAAAGAACTTTACTTTTTTTTCTTCTTTCTTTTTATTCAGCACTTGTCCGGTGCTTGCGACAAACAGAAGTCGTGAAACCATGCCAAATGGGACCCAGGTGAGCCATAAAATGGTCTTCTGCGGAGTACCACACCTACTTAGGTACACAAAAGCTTGGAAACAAGAAAAGGGGGTGGTCAAGAATTTCCAGATGACGAATTATGCTGGTACCCCACCCACTTTGACCGCCCGGAGTAGTTTGTCATCTCTGAGGGTAAAACTTGGTACGTGCCATCTTCCTAAAAGCTAATGTCCTTCATGGTTTATCTTTGATGACCCACTACTTGCCAGCCAACGGATTTAAGCTTCAAGTATAGCCCCATATTTTATATTCCGTCTCGCCAGTCTGCAATTGTCGGATTTAAGTTGGCGACGTGGCCGCCAGGAGCTGACCCATGTTACCATTACAGCCTCCTGAACTACTTGGCAGAGTTTTTTTGCCTATGCTATTGTTGTGATAGGCTGGCCACAGTGTCCTACCAAGCGGTAATAAAACTAACCCATTTTTCTTGTCGATATGCCCACGACTGAGGCAAATTTTTGCCGATACCTTTCCCGTCACTGTTTGTGGTTTCGGAGGCTGACCGGTGTGGGTTACCCAAGGTAAGAACAGGGCCAAACCACAGGTAAAATAAGAGGTAAAAACGGTACAAAAGAAAGAGAGAAAGGCAACGCAAAAGAAAAACCCCACCATTCTTGTGGCTGGTCATTTGCTTCCACTTCAATATTCATCCCTGCTGGGGGCGTTAATGGCTTCTCAAAACTTCAAAAGGCTTCTATGCACCATCGTCCCATCTTTTACAGCCTCTCGAGCTGGGGTCCATTGCCTTCTTGCTGTCTGGGGGAAATTTTTCGCTCTCTTGGGGCTAGTTACTGCTCTAGGGGCCCCGAAGCCAACTTGGCTTGGGTGGAGCGCGGTACCTCAACCTACCCAGGCACCCGCGGCTCATCGCCCAAGTCCGGCTTGGCCATCAGAACCTTGCGCGACGTGGGAAAGGACGGACGTGCGTGTACTGGAGTTGCGTCTTTAACTCTCTCTCTCGAAAGGGACAATTCAAGTGTGGCCAGTGGTTGCGTAGGTCATTCCAGACACAGATGGATAATGTGATAACCTTGTGTGACGTTTTGTAAACGATAAAAGGGCTTAACCAGTGAAATTTATCTCGTGAAATACTGCGAGTTGAAGCGAATATGGATATCGCGCTGGATTTGCCGCCTCCGTGGTTGGCATGGGAACCTTTTGAGAAGTCCATGCTGAATAGCGTGAAGGATGTGAGCGTGTGCAAAAAGTCAACAGCAGAACTGAGGCTAAAGAGCATGTTAACGTGCTTATATGCACCTTGGCGGACTGTGAAGTGGCCTTCAGGAGGTGACGGCAGATCTCGGAATAAATGGCGGGTTGTCCGCGGTGCCATAGTCTACTGTGTATTCTTAGTCATTCTCACCAGGATGTGTACATATGTCGCAGCAGAAGCTGCATCTTTCGATGGCTGTGATTGGACGGGCAGGTGCGTTTGTATTTCGCATTTTCTCCAACTACTGTGCTAGACTTTTTTTCTTATCTACCTTCACTTATCTTTCGTTTCTTATCTGCCTATCCATATATCGTTACGCTTGATACGCTCGTTGTTTGATTAGCATATCTCAGAGCATTTAAACGTTATAGAGAAGGGGGTCTTAAAACGATTATAACTTGTCCTTGTTGCATTCTCCTGTTGGCCACTTTTTGTTGTAAACCCAAACCGGACTTACACGGCTTTCAGAAAAGCTTCGAGTGCTTTGAGCGGCTTGCAAGTTTTTCTGTTCTAGGTATTTTGTCGTTTATTATCTCCAATTGGCCAACGGGAAAGTTGTAGGTAGATTTGTCTGTAGACCGTTTGTCTCGAGGCCATGACTCGCTAATCCGACACCTCACCTGACTGTTGCCTTTTTAATTCCTTCGTTTTTTCTCCGTCTGCCCCCCCCCTGGAGAAATGTAGATTGATCTAACATTTGGACAGGAATTCCCAGTTAGGCAACTATTGTCCCAAATTCCTTTAGTGGCCCATCTGTCCTTCTGGTTTCTATTTATTTAAATTTGAAAGTAAAGTCCCCCTAGAAGCAGCGACTTGTTTTACATCCTCCTTAAAATGACCGCCACGCATGGAAAGGGTCAGAGGTCATTATAGCTGTTGGACACCTAACACGTTACGACGAAAAGCGCGCAAGTCCGGAGATCAGCCGTCTGTTTAACACCTGTTGCGGTTAAGGATTTGGCACAGCTTTGTCTTGTTGCTCTAAAGGCCAAAACAGTTTTCTCTTTTTTTAACGTCAACTCTTAACAAAGATAACGTGTCGAAGTCTCTCGCCCTCATTCACACGTCCAAGAAGTTTAATTAGCCTTCTTGATAGAGAACGGAACTGCCACCTGCACGTATAAGATTAACACATGTAGGAGCTTACTTGGTGATCTAGCACTTAGGGTCAATGAAAGCATAGATACAACTTGGCGCATTCCAAAGTACGCTTTTGGTTTCGCTGGTGGGAAGCCGCCATTTATTGACCAACGATATTCTCACTCCAGTTTGCTTCACTGAATTTGACAACTTCTTTCCTGATCGTGTCCTATAACCTTTTATACGATAAATCGTCATTTCGACTTTAAATGCACCTACTTTCACTATTTCACGTATGCTCTAAGCAATCGTGTTTGCACTGGTAAAATATCAACAAGTGGTCGATCAATGGCGACCTCCCACTAGCGCGCTCTACAAGCGCAACCAGAACCGTACTTTGGAATGCGCCCTATGGTAAGCTGCATAGGTAAAATTTCTGGTAAGGTTTGTCTTTTCGAACCTACTCTTTTAAGACCTTTCCCACGAGAAAGCAAAATATCGAGGCGAAATCAAACCTTTTTGATTTTTTACGCCAGGCAAAGGTGGTTTTACGGATAGCTACCCACACAGGGTTATGGCGCGCCGTTTTTTCGCTTTCTTAAGGCGGGAAGGGAGGAGGATAAGGCTAGTTATGAGCAGAAAGGTTCAAAAGGATTGCCCAAGAATGATGGAAGGCAGATCTATGGAGCAATCCCAGAGTCCAAAACAGAACCTTGAGTTTGCTCTTTGACCTGCAGAGCTTTGGAGATTCGAGTGGTTTCTCATCTCGTTTAATCTCGCAACGCAAATGAAAGCTCATGACGCTGAAGCCACAGAGGAAGTTTATCAATGCTTTTTCAGTGGTTGTAAACGAATTGGAGTGACAGAAAAGATTCCATTTTATTGTTATCACCGGACGTCCGTTTCCACCCACTTTTAGAGATTGTCATTTTGTTCCTGCGCTTGCTACTAGGAATTTCTTTCGTCCGTTGGGTTAATATCCAATTATTTATCCATGTTAAAAAGAAGATACCCAGCGGGTTGTTTTTAAAAGCAATCCAAAACAAGAACGACCTCAAGATTTCGCCACATTGCAAATGGGATTTGCAGTCCGAGTTCTCGAAATGAACACATTACGCAGCCCGCGCATCTGTTTCAACATCCCACAAGCTATCTCGCGTTGAAAGCGAAATGCTCTTGAGTTTTCAGTTTTTATGAGCTCGGTCTGCTCGCTTCTTCGGACGGAACAAATTTCCATGGGAAACTCGGTCAAGTCTTTATGGTTATCCTATGCACTCGGCACCCAAGCCTTCGAAATTGAGGGCAATCGCTTCTAGTGTGCTACGTCCGTAGTTGGAAGTTTGTCTTGACAAGTCCCACTTGACATCCAACTAGAGCCAGCGATAAGAATTTGAGGCAAAAATGCACATGGCTCTGACGTCTTCAAGAGGAATGCTGGCTTCTTTTTCTTATCTCGTCTCATTTTTGACATATAGCTTGCCATAGCATTGTCATTTTCTTCGCCACATTCCACTCCATAGTCTTACCCTTCTTATTAACTTTTTTGTTTCCTTTCCAATCTTTAGTGGAGCCGAATTGCCTGCAGAAAGCCGAGGTGGCGTCCAACCCGTTTACCTGCGGTGTTCGCAAGGCAAAGTCACGTGGCTGTACCCACGAGGGGCGCTGCGCGTCGTACTTCGCCACGGCACAGCTGGCCGCGAATTCCAGGTAAGAGGCAAAACCTCTTGGCATTCTACGAAGACGCCCGTCTTGCGAGATTAGCCCGATAGGATCTAATAGCTGATATTTTATTGCAGGGGTGCATCAAAGTGGCGCCGGAGTTTCGGGGAGCCTTGATTTACTTGGAAGCACATCGGCATTTGCGCATACTCTACGGCGGTGGCCAAGAATCTTCCAAGAAATTGCATTGTTTTGAAAGTAGGGGGGGTCAAGCTGCCTTGTATGTGGAAGCCGAACCAAATAGCGATCCTTTGAAGAAGGACGTGGCTGCGTTTCAGTACGACCTTGCGTTATTGCCCCGGGATTCTTCACAGTGGGACCCGCTGGAAGGTAAACCACCTTGCTTTCTACTTTTTTCTTACTCTTTGGGAATTAAATTACCAATTCTGAGTGTTCACTATAAAAAATATAAAATTTTTTCCAGCATTTTGGTTATTTCATTTTATTTTTCATTTCATTTTTCATTTCATTTTTCATTTCATTTAATGGTACTTTAGTTTAATGTTGTCTATTATTATTGTGTTATTTCTACTTTTATTGTTAACTCGTCTTGCCTTCTACTTGTTTCTGATTTTGGGGATGAAATTACTAATTCTGGGTGCACACTGAAAAATTTAAATTGAAAAAGTTTGTCAGCATTTCGGTTATTTAGTGTCATTTCAGTTTAATGTTATTTAAAATTCAGGCTGTTTTCATTTGAGTTTTATTTAATTTAAGGCTGTTTTCATGTAAGGCTATTTTAGTTGAATATTATTTAATTTAAGGTTATTTTAATTGATATAGACTGCCGTCCGTGCACGCCAGAGGAGACGCTGCAAGAGTTTTGTAGTGCAGATTTCGTAGCGAGGGGAATTATTTCAGCCATTTACAACGACGAGGAATTGGAACACACTGCGCTAACCGTCCGAGCTTCGCGGGTCATCCGGCAGACGTCTTCCATTTTCGCGTCCGCATCACGTAAACGCGCGTGCAAAGATGTCAGCCATGCTTCTGTCACCAGTAACGCGCGCGCATCTTCTGCAAAGGAATACTCCAGTGGGGTTTTGCATGTTCCGCTTAAATGCCAAGCCAAACATGGGTCCGGAGAATTCATCTTTATGGGAAGACAACGGCTGGGCCAAAATATCGTTTGGTGCGCACCACGCTGGGAGGAGTGGGCAGAGCTCATGCGCAAAGCCAAATCCGAAGGATCCGCCCAGTGCATTTTGGAATCCTAAATGAGCTCTCGTGGAAAGCGCGGTCCAAATGTTCCAAAGCTCAGATGTTTCGACCTTTGCTGTGTCCTCGTGAATTCTTTGCGTGCCAAAAAACGAAAATGCCCCTTTTGTGAACTTTTCTTCCTTTTTTATCTTCCAACGAGTGCCTGTAAAAACTTGTGCACACGATGTATAGCCTTCAGAATCATTTGTGAGGAGCGAGTTAGCGTAACCACTTGCCATAAACGTTGAGCGAGCTCGTGTACGTGTAATTTGGTTTGTCAAGTTATTCGTTTTTTTATCAGAGAAGAAATTATATATCGTTTGTAATTGTTGGGCAGTTGATGTTTCAACAAATTAAAACTGTGATATCTCGCAAGTAATTGGGTGGGAGTTGATTAGATGTGAAATCAACAGACCGAATTGCAATAAATGAAGTTAAATGAACACTTTGTACTCATTTTCTAACATCTTGATTATATTCTGGAAAGTTTTTGGGGGGGACAGGATTTAAAGCTGTAACATAAAGAATGGAACCTTTTCCTTCACTGTAAACCATAAAAGCGTATTCAAATTAGATTCGCCCTAGGAAGTCGCCACACAGGCCTCCTTTCTTCCGAAAACCCATAAAACTCTGCCAAGTTTTGACTTCCAACCCCCCGGTACCTGTTTCCCGATATTTCCTGTCCTAACGTCCAAGTCTTGGATTACGTCAAGTGTCAAACCCCAAACGGGTCATCGTTTAGTTTAAAATTAGTGGTAACGGTGATCGCTTCAGTCGATACTCCGCATGGTTAAACTTTGGCTGTCCGCTCTCGCCTTGGCATAGCTCATCTCTGCCATTGCATGCGTGCAAGATTCATCTGAAGGGTGCTATGTGCTTATCCAAGCAGGCATCGCGGAGCCATAAAAGCCTTTCCATGTGTGTGGTGTTACAGACGCGCCTTTTCGACCGTTCACCAACTCTGGACACGGACACGCTCTGCCTTTCTTTTTAACCTTTTTTCTTTTTCAACAGCACCATCTCATTTGCATGCAATAGCTATCTACTCGCTCATATCGGATCCGTATCTTACTCCACTTTGTACGCATCGGGCGATGGGTTTTCCCTCTATTCCTGATGATAAAGTCCCATGTTCATTAGCAATGGTCAAAAAGCCCTGGGGAACCAATTTGGCCAGTTCTTATGAAAACAGTAAAATTATTAACTCATTCGCTTTATGTATGGCCTTCTGTGGATGAAGAACAGAGACAGCAGGTAATTTGCGAAAATAAGTCAGATTAATTACAAGAGAAAAAAATGGAGATTGATCCTGGAGGGTGGTCTCTCCCCATGAGTATGCAATCAAGAAAAGGGAAACAAGCGTCCCTGTTGATAATTAGGGACACACGACCAAACTACACAAGACGCCTTTCTGCCCAGGCGTAATTTTGACAGCCACACTAGCCTCCAGGTATAAAGGGAGCAGAAGTGGTGTACTCGTTGGCTTTCTTGCTCGAAAATTATTACCCAACATTTTTATGTTCCTCTGCCAAGAGTTTCTCAACTGTAATGCACGCGCAATTGGAAAAATTTGGTAATCAGGTACAAGACTAAGTCTTTCACGATAGCGCAGGCTTGCTGGCATTGGCCGTGCCGGTAAGATGAAGATATAAGCGATGCCTAATAAACATCTTGTATACCATAAATTTCAATGCACTTTATGGGTGGCCGCTTTGTCTTTTACCTGACGTCAGAGCAACTTCTTTTCAGGCAATCTTTGTACCGTGCCTAACACTTTAAACGCATAGCACACCGCGACGGGAAGAAAAGGAAAAACTCATCACTTGGCCAATTTCGTACTCCCAGATTGTTTCACTCGGCAGTTTCCACTTTTCTGACTTTCTTAGAGGCGTAATCTTTGCATTCGAAAATCAGGCAGCACAATTTCGTACGTTTCAGCGTTCCTTAATAGAGACTACTAGAATGAGGACTAACAGTCACGTTATATATATATATATCCCGCCTAGACTTTATTTATGTCCCAAAAAATAGTTTGCAAGCTGTGCAATATAGGCCTACAGTGGAAACCGGTTATAACGAAATCGAAGGGACCGAGAATTTTTTCGTTATAACAGAATTTCGTTATAACCGAAGCATGAAAAAAACTTCAAGTCGCGATAACCTAGACAGTATTGAAGTTTACGACGGTACACTGGCAGTTTATTCCGTTATAAATAAGAAAGTTTGGATTTCCGTTTATTAATATTAACATTTAACACATGTTTTCATAAAATTGATTGATAGCTTTTCTTTAAAAAAATCTGGAATTTTCTTTTGTACCGTCCTTTTTATTACAATGTTATCGACATATTCTTCTATGTCGTCAAGCTTCTTTCTGCGCTTCTTCTCCGCACTGACTTTTCCGCCACTGCACCGGTAAGCAGTGGCGTAACCAGGATTTCATTTCGGGGGGGGGGAGTTTCGGGGGGGTTTAATATGCAATTTTTTTGGACACTTGGTCATTCTCCTATCTTCCCCATTATAAAATCAAAATTTCGGGGGGGAGGGGGGTCGAACCCCCCAACCCCCCCCCCTAAATACGCCCCTGCCGGTAAGAAAGGAAACTTATTGCGGATGGGGCAAGGAAGACAAAAACTTGAATACTGTATAAGGTAGGGGCTTAGCTAACCCTCTACAAGCATTTCCATCGGCTGTACGCCTTAGAGGGAGACGCTTGGTCAAAGGGTAAGATTTGGCAAGAAGTAGAGCGGAGTTCATGCCGAATGGTTTTGTTTGAAATACGGGGAGGGTAATCTAAGACTTTCACGCAGAAAAAAGTTACTTTGTCGGTCTTCGAAAACGGAAAATCTTTTCGTTTTAACCGATATTTTGTTTCGCTATAAGCGAAGGAAAACGTATGTAAGGAGATAGGATTTTGTCGGGACCGACATGTTATTTCGTCTTAACCGATATTTCGTCATAACCGTTTCGCTATAACCAGTTTCCACTGTATTATAGAGAATTGAAAAATTACATCAATTTATAACAGTAAGTACAAAAAGTACACTTTGGGTAATACTTGGAAAAACTTGAACGCATTTCGATTTAGTTGTTACTTATATTAATTTTCTTGCTTCGATAGATTAGAAACTAAATCTGAACAACTAAATCTAAAACCAAATTGAATTTATGTTCTTCATTGTTGTAACCAAACGATTATTGGGCTGATTAAATTTCAAGTCACTCAGGTCCTTTCACACCATTAATAGGTAGTTAATTACATAGACGTTCATTACTAGACTTAGTTTCCTATATACACTAAAATTTTAAAACATATTACATAATTCTATTAACCAATTACGAATAAATACTATTATGTTACAAATTAAACAAAAATACCATTACAAATTTAATATAAATACTATTGCAAATTCAACATAATTACTATTGCAAATTAAACAAAAAATATTGTAAATTAAACATAAATACCATTACAGAAGTACTAACACACTCAGGCCCGTATCCAGGATTTTGGTTCGGGGGGGGGGGTGTTACAGCCCTGTACCACACCAAAATTCTGGTTGGGGGGGGGTATTAGTTGGTTAAAGTTAATAAAAATCTTTTTAACGTAAACAAAAGAGAAAGACAGTAATACTATATTTCTAACATAACATATGCAATTTAATTACTGTGACTTCAATATATGTGAAAAACATAATGTATACAGTATTGATATCACATCGACGTTTAGCCCGCCCCTCTAGCAAGTCTGTGTCCACCGTACGAAGCGAAAGTTCGTTCGGTTTCATCAAAGTTGCAATGTCTTTGGGGTGTTTCCCACCGCTACTACTTGGAGGAGTCGACATTAGTGGCACTAAATTTAAATAAGATAAACGACTTGAAACTATGAATAGCTAATAAAGTTTGAATTTTACATTTTTAATAAAATATAATTAGAATATATTGGGTGGTCAGTAAGCGCGAACCGACTTTTACCCCAAATTTGAAATTTAATTTCTCTGTGCGTACCGAAGTTTAGTCAACGGTGTATGCACCATTTTGTTTGGTGACTTTAACCCAACGATTGGGTGGGTCACATATTCCATTCTCGAAGAACGTCTTCTATTTTTGTGCAAAAAAGTGATCGAGGGTTTTTTTATGGCCTCCAGATTTGCGATTTTTTTTTCATGAAGAAATTTTGTTGAGAGCGGAAAAGTTTGCAGTCTTATGAAGTAATGTAAGGACTGTAATGAGGTTGCTATTAGAACATCCCAGAAAATGTATCCTAATTTTCATTCTGAAATAACTAGCACGCAATATATTGCTTAGGTTGTGCGGAAGCCGCACGTCGAGCGGTCCGCAACGTTTTAACGCAAAGATTCGGAGCACCTCTTTTTTTTGGTTGCTCCGCTCCTGCTCCGCTCCGGCAATATTTGCCTGCTCCAGCTCCGCTCCGCGCTCCGCTCCAGATGCTCCGGCATATCATATAATTTATTAGTGAACAGAAATGAACAGCACGATCTTCTCAACGAACTTTCTTGCGAAAAATATTTCAGTCTCTATTTACTATATTGTTAAGGCTACGGTATACACAAACGCCTTATGGAAGAATAACATAGGGAATTGGTTCAGGTGATATCTCAGAAATACGTCCATATTTATACGAACAATATTGACAGCAATGTTAGCAACACTAATATCTAGACACCTGGAGCACACTTTTATTTTATTTTTAATGAAATGTGTCAATGTGAAACATGTGAAAATTTTGCAACTTTTTTAAATAAATGATTAAATGAAAATCGGGCCTCGAGCTGCACTAGGTATTTATTTTTCTGAATTTTGCTGCAAAGAAAACTGAAATCGGACAATTATTTTTCAAGGAAACATGTGAAAACTTCTTTAAGAAGTATAAGATTTCAGCCCTCCGTACTGTAATGCCACAGACGTTTTCTTGAAAACTACTTGTCCGATTTCAGATGTATTCGCAGCAATTCAGGCAATAAATACCTATTGCCCGATTTACGTTTTTTTCGTTTCTTTAAAAAGTTGAAAATTTTTAAGAGACATTGCAAATTCAATTTGAGCTCTTTTGAAAAAGTGTGCTCCAGGTGCACTAGATACTAGTGTTGCTAACATTGCTGTAAAAATTGTTCTTTGAAATATGGACGTATTTCCAAGATATTGCCAGAACCAATTCCCCATGTAATTTTTCCATAAGGCGACTGTGTATACCGTGGCCTTAGGGCTGAAAAAATAAGCGTACACAGGGTGGTAGGGTGTCTTAACCCCACTACCACCCAATTTTTTCCGTAGCGACGAAATGTCCAAAAAAATTCAAATTAACCCCTAACCTTCCAGGACTTCTCCGAACCGATATCCTAGGTACGGCGCTACTTTTGAGTACTTTTGAAATTTATCAAAGATAGAATTACCTTTAAATAATACATTAAGGCCGGAGCAATGGAGCAAGGGAAATTTCGCTGCTCCGGCTCCGCTCCTGCTCCAGGCAAAAACCCCTTGCTCCACTGCTCCGAGCTCCGCGCTCCAGCTCCGCTCCAAAACTCTTGTTTTAACGTATCCAGCGAATTTCGGTGTTTCGCAACGCTTTCTTGTGATAAACCAACAACCTCCTGTATCTTCTGAATTGTCAAATGTGGGATTATGTCCAGCAAAGTCGTTATTTTGTCCGTATCGCCCTCTTTAAGGCGACCCGGTCGGTCACCTAATTTGATGCAAAAATTTCTACTTCAAAACCGCGCAAACCATTTCCAAACCACACGTTCTTTTAGGCCATCAGGACCATAGACTGCATACATTTTTCAGTCATTTCCCAAGCGTTGAGTCCTTTGTGGAAATTACAACGCAAAACACTGCAATAATTTCCAGCGGTATCGCTCATCTTTCAGCGTTGGATAAAAACTTTTTTTTAAGGCAAGAATGTCCAAAGTTGGCAAACATGTCACTAGGAGATCCCTTTTGCTAGTTTATGAACAAATAAAATTGTACGCACGCACAGAGAAATAATAGGGCTGTCTGAATGCGAAAGTGGTCGAAGAGCGGTTCGGACTTACTGATGACCAACCCAATACATACTAACTGGTAATTCTAACTAATAAACTTAGGAAACTAAAACTAGTTTAATTTTTGTGCCTAAAAACAAGTTATGAAGCTCTCAAATTTTGAAAGGACTATTTACATAGTAAAATTTTTAATAATTTGTGCTATTTATTGTTCTACTTTTCTCATTGGTAAATGATTTTGAAAATAAGTAAG